>MU251863.1:0-23831 GCA_019669835.1 Amylocarpus encephaloides
ATAACTAGAACCTTCTAGAAGTAATAGAATAGAGTAACGTTAAACTAAATTAAATTCTACTTATAGCTAGTACTTAGCGAGAGTCTATACTTAGTGAGAGCTTTTAGTCTAAGTATACTCTAGGGTTCTAACTCTTATAATAACTTAGTATTCTAGAAGTTTATACTTATAATAAAGTTAGTTCTCTCTTCTTCTCTCTTCTTCTTATTTAAAAAGATTCTCTTATTATATAATACTAAGCTCTCTTAATTAATTCTAATAGTAGTTACTACTAGAATATTATACTTATAGTCTTTTTCTTTCTTATATTTACTTTCTTTTCTAAACTTCTAAAGTCTATTATTAAGTTAGATAACTTCTTTTATTAGACTAATAATATTCTAATAAGTTATATCTTATCTTACTATTTATTCTTTAAGATATAACTTAAGTTCTCTCTTAAAGAGTTTTATAAGAGTAAGGTTATTCTAACTAGTCTTATTCTTATATTTCTAGAATTTAATAAAGTAGCTTATATCTAATTTTATTTATTAGAGACTTAGTAGCTTATAAATAACTATCTTTATTATATTAATTTTTTAAATATTCTATAAATTTCTCTCTTAAACTTATTCTATAACTTAAAGATAGTTCTTATAGTTCTTATACTTCTATTACTTAATTTATATTAAAAGAAGTCTTCTAAGAATAGTTAAATTTACTTAAAGATAGTATCTTTAAGATAGAAGATAGTTTAGAGACTCTTTATATTATAGCTATTATTCTTAAATTTCTTATTATTAAAATTAAAGTAAAGGTCTATTTATAGAAGAAAGATTTTAAGTTTCTTATAGTTTTCTAAGTACTTATTTATTAGATAGAGTAACTTAATAGACTTATTAGCTTTAATCTTAAATTTCTTAGTTAGTATATTTAGAATAAATATATTTCTATTTATATTAATCTTAGATCTACTAGTTTTACTTAGAATAATATATTAACCTTAAGTTTACTAGTACTACTTAGAATAATTATATTCTTATCTATATTAACCTTAAGTTTACTAATACTACTTATAGAGAATATTAGATTAGTTTAACTAGTACTTAGACTAGAAGAGACTAGTTTCTTTATTCTATTTACTAGAGCTATAGTAAAAGTATAGTATACTTACTTTAGTAAAGAAGATACTTAAAGTATTATAATTCTAAACTAGATTCTATTTATATAATATAGAAGAAGCTAGAAGATATAGATTTAACTTATAATAGTTAAGAATAAGTAAATTATAGAGTTAATATAAAGATCGATTATAATAATATAAATATATAATTCTAATTATTTAATTAAGTTAAGTATAAAGCTTCTATCTAATAGGTAACGACCTAGACTATATAGAACCTTTATACTCTAAGATCGATAATATTACTAGTTAATAAAGTTATATATTATAAATATTACTTCTTAATAAGAGCGACCTATAGAAGTATTATATAATAACCTAACTATAAAATCCTAGGAGGGTATTAACTCTATAAGTTAGTTCTTCTTATACGTGTATAACCTTTTAAAGTCTTAGATAGACTAGGTCCCTAGCTAGGTAAAGAAATATAATTATTATATAATCGTAATAGATAGAAAGAGAACGTAGTTTCTTTATTATTTTTCTTTATCTACCTAGGATCGACCGCTACTAAAATACTATAACACACGCCGAGGATTAATAGATAATAGCTTAAAATAGGCTACTAGCCTATTAATATTAGCTAGTAAAGTCCTTAATAGAGAACTTGTCTCCTAGCTAGAAAAATCTTTTTAAAGTACTAAAAACATCTTAACCTATAGCTAGTCTACTATTCGGCTTCTAGACCTAAGGCTCTAGCGTTCTACTATAGTCTTTAACTTATATAAGACGTTAAAAGGATAAAATAAACAAATAATATACTAGTAGTAAAAGTAAAAGTAAAAATATTAGCTTTTATTAATATCTCTTTAATATATCTCTTAAGTAAACTAACTAGAGTATATATAATAAAATAATTTTAGTTTATTATATACTATCTATCTTATGTATTAGCGGGTTAACTTAGAAAGAGCAATAAATAATTAGGAATAGGCTATAGAAGAAGTGAAGGAGGCGGCGGATTCGAGGCCGGCGATAAGGGAATTACTAAAACACGCTAAACCACTTCGAGTTAATTCTTATAGTTACAGAAACCTGGGAAGAAAAGTTAGCTCCAACATTTCCGAATGTCCAATCAAGACCACATGCACTACCATATAGGTGGGTCCACGTTGTTTATTGACTTCTCAAGAAGAAAACCTCCTAGATTCGAGCAACCTTTCGCGAACAATCTCGCCTTTTAATTCTTTACGGCCGATTTGATCATTTGCAGCGCCTTATTATAGGGCTCCCTTTCGAACATCTTCGTCCCCTGACTTCGCCGATCCAGTCCTATTTTGCGAATACCTCGAACAACTTTGAATACCTATCTTTGCGCTTTCCTTGCAGTTCGCTGCGACTGTCGCCTCAGCTCTCCTCTTGTCGCAGAGCAGCTCTTCACTTCGTTGTTGCTCCTCCCTCCTTTTCAATCTGTTACTTGCGACTCGGGCAAAAATCACACGGCGCGTTACCCCGCGATCCCCTTGCAACGACGATTACCTCAAGCAAGCAACGAGAGAACAATGGCGGATATGGATTACAACAGGCGCAATAAGGTTCCTCGACCACTGTCGGAGAACGAGAAGGCACGCTTGGAGGAGTTCATCGACTCAATCCACTACTCTTCAAGGTAAGATCGTTCGCTCGCAATGGATATTACCCGTTCATTTGCGTTTTCACTCGTGAAACTGATAATTGCTAGATATTCCGACGACGATTACGAGTATCGACATGTTCAGCTTCCCAAGAACATGTTGAAGGCAATCCCAAAGGAATACCACGATCCATCCAAAGGCACTCTGAAGCTCTTGTGGGAGGAAGAATGGAGAGCCCTGGGTATTACACAGGTGAGATTGCTTATGGACGAGTCGGTCATAGATCGGTGCTGATTGTATTTCTGCAGAGTCTCGGCTGGGAGCATTATGAAGTCCATGAACCTGAGCCTCACATCTTGCTCTTCAAGTATGAGCCCTCCACGCCGAAAGGCCATTAGCAGGGAAAGCTGACGTTGTCCCCATAGGAGACCTATCAACTACGTTCCACCAGGCCAATAAGCGAACCATTGCTCGTATATTCGATTCCCATTTGGCGGTTCTTTATTGCAGCGCAAAGACTTACAAGCAATGGCGTTTTGCTTTGACGATGTCAAGTCCCATATCGATGATACACCAAACTTTCTTCCATAGCCAACCACGGCTTCCTTCGATGTATTAGAATTAGGGACAATGGATAACCTCTGCTCCGAGGATTTTGGTCTCATGGGCGGTGTGAGCACATTGGGGTGTATGATAGGGAGGGGAGAGAGAACGGGAGAAAGTTGAGGAACAATCGTGGTCAGTGGAGCCTGGGACAGCTCGATACTCTGCTCAGGGGAACGGACGCTGGTATCACGACCAATGTTAATACTCAGAAATCCTGCCCGAGAACTAGTGAAACTCAAGACTCACTGTGATGGCTCTCAGCACCTGGCTCTCAGCACCTAAGCCAAGAATACGATTAACCTTGTCAAGCACTTAAACCGGCCTAGGTAAACATATATATTAGAGGCTACGCCGCAACATGTATGTCGAAGAAAGAAGCCAGCCAAAGTCACACAAAGTTTACAACCTTTTGTCCTACATGGCTAAATTTAGCTAAAGAGCAACAACAATGATCAGTAATCTTATGTAAATAGACAGGCACCACAAGCCGATTGGTGTTCGCCACTACCTTATACCTTGAAGCCAATGGGTTTTTTCATCCGCTCAAGCCCGGGGCTACCTGCAGAGGGTGCCCAGGTTCTCGGTGGCGCAAGCCCTTCATCCTTTGAATGAACATTGCAGCGTCCGAGTATTACGAGTAATCGGGTACGAGTAATCAGGAACAATCGGCCCACGAATGGACAGATCTCCAAACATCAAATCATCAACATGACAAAACGCCTCACGCTTTGAAATCACCTCCTCCCGACACTTGTCCTGTTGGCATCTTCTTCGCTTCACCTTCTTTTATCCATATGATGTTTTGAACCCTTTCACCAATCATCCCTCCTTCAATCCTTCTATCGCCTCATTCGACAAATCAGAGTATCAATACGTCCGTACACAACCTTCGATTTCTTTGATCGCCTTCCCCCAGACACCCCACATCCGCCTTTCCGCCACTCATCCTTTGGAGAACTGGCTAAATAAGGGAGTGCGCCTGGAGCATCGGTCTCGTGTCCTCTTGCAACGATGAAGGCAGCTGCAAAGGTCTTTTATCTCGCGGTCTTCGCGCTGTTGGGTACATCTCACGCCGCCGATCCCAAAAGTCCCTCGAAATCTAGGTCGAATAGTCCCGATGTCTGCGCGGTACGCAATATTCTTACTCTTTCAGGCATATTTGTCTAATGCCTTTTATCAGATATCTCCAAAAGCAATCGTCTCGGACGCATGCGCTTCCTATTCTACCCTCGATGACCTCAATCGGGTCCTCCGTCCTTCTCTCCTCGATGTCGCGCAGAACACCGACTTCTTCTCGTACTACCGACTGAACCTCTTCGGAAAGGAGTGCCCGTTCTGGAACGATTCCAATGGCATGTGTGGCAATATTGCATGCGCCGTGAATACGCTAGACAACGAGGAGGACGTCCCAAACATATGGAGGGCAGAAGAATTAGGGAAACTCGAAGGGCCGAAAGCTAGTCATCCTGGTAAAAAGCTCCAACATGAGCGGGGTCCAAAGAAGCCGCTGCAAGGAATGCTGGGAGAAAATGTTGGGGAGAGTTGTGTAGTGGAATACGACGATGAGTGCGACGAGCGAGATTACTGTGTTCCCGACGACGAAGGATCGAGTGGGAAAGGAGACTATGTGAGCTTGGTTGACAATCCGGAACGATTCACAGGCTATGCTGGAGAGGGCACGAAGCAGGTCTGGGATGCAATATACAAGGAGAATTGCTTTTCAAAAGCTTCTTTCCCGAAGTCGGCATCGTACGGACTTCCAAACTTCTCGCCCAAAGGTCAAGCCGCAAACGAGCTGAAGTCGGTCTTAAGGGAAGGTGGCAGACAACAAGCACTTGAAGAACAGCAGAAATCCGCTCCGAACACCCCCTTCGTTGCCGAGACAGGTCTTGAGCACGAAGATGAATGCTTAGAAAAGCGGGTGTTCTACCGTGTCATATCTGGTATGCACACCTCTATCAGTACCCACCTATGCTGGGACTACCTTAATCAGACAACTGGTGAATGGAGCCCGAATCTCCAGTGCTACAAGGGCCGCCTCCATCAATTCCCGGAAAGAGTGTCTAACCTCTACTTCAATTATGCACTGGTCTTGAGAGCCGTCACTAAGTTGGGACCGTTCCTCAAGGACTACACTTTCTGTTCAGGCGACCCTGCTCAGGATCTAACCACAAAGGCGAAGGTTCAGGCTCTCACATCCCAAGCTGGCGAGGCTCCTCAAATATTTGATGAAAGCCTCATGTTTGTAAATGGAGAGGGTCCTAGTCTAAAGGAGGACTTTAAGAATCGCTTCAGAAACGTCAGCCGCATCATGGATTGTGTTGGATGCGATAAGTGCAGACTCTGGGGCAAGATCCAAACAGCCGGCTATGGGGCAGCATTGAAAGTGCTGTTTGAGTTTGACAACAACTCCGAGGACGTTCCAGTGCTGAAGAGAACCGAACTGGTCGCTTTGTTCAACACCCTTGCTCGTATCTCCAGCTCGTTAGAGGCCATCAGCAAGTTCAGAGGAATGGTCGAAGCACAAGAGACAGCATCAGAAAGTGTTGGCCATCATCACACCATTCCAGATCGCGCGAAGAAGCCTCACCATGTTATTCCAGGCAAGAAATTTCAAGAGGACGTTGCGGATGACTTTGAGAAGTTTGAGCAGGAAGAACGGAAGGCCAGGATCCAGTCTGAAGCAGAAGCGACTGTCATGGATGAAATCTACTCCGAATTTAACAATGTCTGGAAAGCATTCAAGTATGTCATGAAGGGCTGGGTTATGTTTCCCAAAGTCATGTAAGTCTGAGCATAAACTACTCGCTTTCACAACACTAACGTTTGTCAGGTGGGAGATCATCGTCCTCGAGACATCCCGGGTCTGGGAGTATTATATAGGATTGCCGGTGAGTCCAAGAAGATGGGAGATAAGACGGCCGAGTGTGGATGAATTGTAAATAGGAGTCGATTCGACAAGCATTCTTTGATTGTTGCATTAGCGCAGGGCGTTTTAGTAGATATTAAGAGGGCATCTGATTCCACATTTGAAGCATAGCATCGGGCATATGAATCGGCATACCTTTCTAAAAGCACTTGGTACCCATTTGAGTCGTTCTCTCACAATTGATGTTTAATGATTGGTGGTGATTGATGACATTCTCGATTCCAGTCAGGCTGGGTTTCCTGCCATTAACCAGTTCTTAGGGAAAGGGTGATAGCAGATAATTATATCCCCTCGACATACGGTTTCTAGTTGAAGTATGCCGTGTCGTGGCTAAAGGGGGGGTTTGTTCTGAAAGCAGCTAGCCCGACAACATTCTGAATTGGCCAATGAGCGACTGCATCCACCCGCGTGGTCTGTTTGATTCGCTTAACCACCCTCGACATCCTTACTCTGTCCATCTTTAAACTTTGAATTGATCAACGCGAATCCTTCGCCCACATGTCTCGGCTGCTGTTCCATGATCTATCAATAACCTCTGGAGCGACCAGTTTGAGATGGTCCGTTGTCCTCATGATCTTGTACCCGAAGAGTCCCGATGAGAGTTCCCATCAACGGACGCATGGGATCACCAAGATTCGGTACACTCGCTCCATGAAACAGCTCGTTGGGATGCCACAGTCTCTGCAATCTCACGCCTAGAAGGATCCTTGAGGCGTCGAGTCACTGGATCCAGTGCTTGTTGCTCACGCGTAGGTATACTCGGCCTTTCCTGGATTTCAACTAAGCGGCCATTGGCAACACGTCTTATGAAAGCTATCATCAACTTCATTTTTGAGTTTCCCCCGCCTAGCTCAGATGGAGCCTCCTAGTTTCACAGGTGGGACGTTGAGCTGCAGGACCCTTGAGGGGTATTTGAACCCCAAATGTAAACAAGCTCCCAGGGGACCACATGTTGCCATGATAGGTCAAAAGTCGACTACCCCTAATCTCGAGCACAGGTGTGTGTGGAGGGGCACTTTGTGGGGGATAAGAGGGGTCATTCTCTAAGGTTCTAGCTCTGTACCCGAGTCGGTATTCTGATATTATGTTGTTGTTCCTGCTTTGCTTTTGTTCTTGTTTCCTTCTTGTTTCCTTCCATCCATCTATTCAACTCTCAGTTGATCACGAGTATCCACTATCAACTAGCTCACATCTCCATTTCCTCCTTACACAAGCAATGAGAGAGTACCATGGCTTCTCTTATCCCTAGCATTCTTCTTTTTAAGGATCCCCATACCCAAATCGTTTTAGTTGGAGTAGCGTTGGTTCTCCTAATCGTTGTCATTTTCGCCGTCCACTCCTGCTCAGCCGAAAAAGAAGACGAAGGAGAGCAGAATTCATTCACATCCTTCCTTCGATTCTTCTATGCTTCTTTCCTCAAGCCACATACTGGAGACGGGACAGGCAATGGCCAACAAGACGCTCTGGAGAGCTTCTACAAGGCGCAAGCTGGTGTTTATGATGCTACGAGGAAGAGATTGTTGAGGGGGAGGGAGGATATGCTTGAGCTAGTGGCCGCTCAACTTGTGCACAAAGCTGCTAAGGACAGAACTCATGATACCAAGCTTATCTGGGTTGACGTGAGAAGTCCCTGGCTGCGTTTCGCATTTTAAACTGACAAGCACTTTACAGATTGGGGGTGGAACTGGGTGGAACATTGAGGCAATGTCAGCATTTGTCTCCGTCCCGGACTTCTTCTCCAGTGTTTATCTTGTCGACTTTTCTCCGTCGCTCTGCGAGGTAGCCAGGAAACGATTCACACGATTAGGCTGGAAGAATGTGAAGGTTGTGTGCCAGGATGCTAGGATCTTCCGTTTGGAGGACCATGAAAAGGGTCCCGATACGTTGGGTTTCGCAAGTCCTACGTTTACTACCAGCTATCTCGAAGGGAATGCTGGAAGCGTAGGAGGTGCTGACCTTGTCACTCTTTCATATAGCTTGTCCATGATTGTAAGTTGTTTTTCATTCTTCCTAGCAGCACAAAACTATCGCATCAACCTCGTACTTCGTTGTGTTCATGTTTCTCTTCTTCTGGAATCAAGTCGTTTGTGACAGTTGCTAACCTATATAGCCCGACTTCTATTCTGTCATCGACTCTCTAGGCTTTCTTCTTGGACCTTCTGGCACAATTGGGGTTGTTGATTTCTATGTTCAATCTATCGTTGATTTGAGCTGCAGGAACTACACTGGAGGGTTCATCAACCGCCATGTGAATTGGTTTGGTCGACTCTTCTGGCGTGCTTGGTTTGATGTTGACCGCGTTGGTCTTGAAGCTGGTCGCCGAGACTATCTTGAGTACAGATTCGGGACAGTCTTGAGTGTAGACTCTCGAAATTATCTCCTGGGCTCCATCCCCTATTACGTTTGGCTGGGCTGCTCGAAGCGTCCTGCCCTCAATTCGTCGGATTACCCACATGAGATTGTTGAGCGACTCGATGCTGCGGTCACAGAATCACCATATTTGAGCCCTGTTAACCATACCAAGGCCCTTTCTCGCACCGTAGAGACATCTGCACCTGCAGAACTCCGGTCGAAGGCTTTCGATGCAGCAGTTGTCAACCTATCCGCTAATCTTCCACTTCCATCATTCTTCTACCAGAACCACCACTGGCGTATCTACTATGACGATCAATTGCAGAAACATGCTCAATTCAAGCATGAATATATCTATGCCTTCACGTGGGAAGACTCTCGAGTTGATCACCGATTGCTGAAGCTTAGTGCAGATGATGTTGTTCTAGCCATCACTTCCGCTGGAGACAACATCCTATCTTATGCTTTGTCCTCGCCAGCTCGAATCCATGCCGTGGACCTCAATCCAAACCAAAATCACCTATTGGAGCTCAAAGTGGCAGCTTACACAGCTCTTCCATACGCCGATTTTTGGAAACTTTTCGGGGAGGGTCGACACCCTCAATTCCGTTCTCTCCTATGTTCACGACTCTCACCACATATGTCTAGCCGGGCTTTCCAGTATTGGCTTCAGCATACAAACATCTTTGACGCTCCTCGAGGGAGAGGACTTTATGAGACTGGCGGGTCTCGCCATGCTATTCGTGTCGTTCGAGTTCTTGCTACAATTCTCGGTCTGAAATCACAAATCAAGAAGCTTTTGGAAGCCAAGACCCTGAATGAACAACGGGAGATTTGGACGAAGAAAATTCGACCATTTATCATGTCAAAACTTCTTTCATACTTCGTTGTATCCTCCGAGAAATTCCTCTGGGCGGCGTTAGGAGTTCCACATAACCAACTTGCTATGCTCGAAGCAGACCATCTAGCCTCAGAATCTATATCTAACCCAGCCTCCCCTGATAGCCCTCTCGGCCACTCCGCGAAAGAACTCGACTCAACCCGAGGCCAAGCAGTCTGGGAATACATGATTCAAACCCTTGACCCCGTCATCGAGTCGTCCCTCATCGGTTCAGAAAACCCCTACTACCTTGTCTGTCTCAACGGTGCTTACACACACCGCTGCCACCCGGACTACCTTGCGCCAAAGTCTCATGCTAAGCTCTCGCGTCCTAACGCTTTCAATGGGTTGCGTATCCACACTGATGAGATCAATGAGGTCGTCACCAGATTGAAGCCTGGTTCATTTACCGTTGCAGTTGTGATGGATAGCATGGATTGGTTTGATCCTGGAAGTGAAGAGGCGGATGGACAGATTGAGAAATTAAATCGCGCGATGAAGATAGGTGGTAGAGTGTTATTAAGAAGTGCGGCTCTACGCCCGTGGTATGTTGATAGTTTCGAAAACTTTGGCTTTGTGGGCAGGAGAGTGGGTGCTCGGATTGGAGGCGCGTGTATTGATCGGTATGTCTACTTGTTCTATCATCTTGTAACTTACCTACTAACACCCGCGTAGTGTCAATATGTACGCATCGTGCTACATCCTCACCAAAATCGAAGATATCACACCTTCTCCTAAAAACCCTTCTCGCGAGAACTCGGTAGACTTAGAGAAGCTTGAGCTCTGACTTCACTCTCCTACACCGATTTTGCCGAAGAGAGTTGATTCGGATTTCCTTGGTGTAGATGTGGACATGTTGAGGGATCTGGACAAAACTCCCACTCAGGAGGAAGTTTATGCTAAGGGTAATAAGGTGATTTCTAATGAGAATAGAATTAGATTAAGAAGAAATAGAGGGAGATCTATTTAGGTTTTTATTGTGTCATACTAAAGTGCTACCCATAAATTACCATTAGAATTCCAATCTCCGATTTATTTCGTATCTATCGGCAAGTGGTCATCAACTTGAGCACAACTGCTATTCCACTTCGATACCGAAAGTGCTGAAATCTGCTAACCTAACAATGAAATAAGAACTAAATTTGAATTAGACCGTGATCAAGTGCACGTTGGTAGATTTCTTCTGCTCATGCTACTCATATCTCCTGGCTCCCCATCCCCTTTCGTCATCCTTCTGGACCCTAAAGGGAGTTGGACGTCAATGAACCAGTCTTGTCGTTATTCCAACTTAAGCATTGTTATTTCGGACATGATCCATATGAGAAGAGATGTATATAAAAGTCGAGGAGGCGTGAACTTGCCCCTGAGATATCAAGCGATTAGTGGCAACTTAAGCGAATCTTCTCATGAGCCCTCTCACGCTTATTACCTACAGATATGTAGAGAACGATTTACCTCTGAAATAATATACATTTCCCCCTGAAGTTCGGAGTTTCACGGTGAGGTTGCGTGGAGGGGATATGGGCCAAAAAGAATACGTTGAGTACACATTTCATTGAAAGCCTCCATGCGAAGCCCCCGTCTTTGTGGCCATTCAAACGCCTATAAGTGGTTTATGCGTTGGGATATCACGGTAGAATATTTCGCGCATTTCAACCTGAAAGAATCACTAAAGAGTCAAGGAAAAGCACAGAGTAATCAATGTACCATTACCACATATGTGGTTCTCTCCACTGATCTAATTGCTTTTATTGACCTGCTAGCCATTCCAAATACTCCTCAAACATACAATATTGGTATGTCCACAATACACAAGACTCCACCCAAATTACACCAGTCTACTCATCGTCCCCGAATCCTGCTTCCGAGTCGTCGTCATCCTTTACCTCCTCCATATTCTCATCATCACTTTCAGCTCCCCCTTTCGCGTCATCTTTCTCCTGTTTTCTTTTCTTCACTTCCTCCCTGCGGGAATCCTCGATAAGTTTGACTTTAGCTTCTTTTTGTTTCCTCTGTCCGAAAACAAATGCACCAAGAGGGGTCTTCTCCCACTCGAAACCTTTCAAGAAGCCTTCGACCCCTGCTCGATTATTGGGCGCGAAATCGACCTTGGCTCTCTTCTCCTCGATGAATGTACTGTTCGCCTCGAGTTTTTGCACTAATAATACTAGACTGGCATTTATTTTGTTGTTTTTGTTGCCTGATGACTTGTTTCCGGCTTCTTTTAGCCATCGCTTCATCATGACGACCACGGGCAATGCGAGTTCTGGGAATGCGATGCTGGTTGACCACAACACGAAGAATTCCGAGAGAAGTTCGACGACTTGCTCACCGACTCCATCTTGATATATCCGCGTTCGTAGGTAAGATTTGGGTGCTTTGTAACTTGACGCAAAAGTAAGGCTCTTGAGAGTGGTCGCCTTGGGAGGCTTTTTCATTTCCGCTGTATTGAGAACTTCTAGAAGTGCAGAAGCTAGTGGGATGTACGTGCCGGTTGCTCTTGACAGTCGTAATAACGACCGAATCATCTGGAAGCGAAGGGGAAAGTATGAGGCCGTCGGAATAAGGCGCATAGCCCCAAGGGTTACTTGGACAGTTGGGTAGATTAAGAGTCGTAGCTGCGATTCTTTCCCACTCTCAGCCTCTTTGATTGAACTACAATGTTCCGACAGCACACAAGACCAGAAATCCAGGGAGTGCACATATTGCCAGTTGTAAACAGTCTTGTAACTTTCTTTTTGGTTGTTGGTTATGCTACTTCTCAGATGGATGGCTAGTTGACGTATAAAGGTAAACCCCGTAGCATAACCAACATCTTGATCAATGCCCCAAAGCTCGACAGCGGAGTTCTTCATGAGATTGATCCCCTGTATCGTGTGGACTGACGTAGTCCGGCTTCCTTTGATCAGTCCTTGGTAGACAGTTTTCAGCACAGCTTCGCGGAGTCCTGGATCTCCAATGACAGCCAGTCTACGTAGAACGAGGAATGCCGTGATTCTGGTTGTCTCCGAGCTCGAAGGATCTGACCAGATGTCAACAACAGTCTTGACGATGTTCTTGAGTATCTTTTTGAAGGAGAGTAGGTACGGCAGAAGAGGCGTTATTGATGACAGTGTAAGGGTCAAAGTCGCGGGGTCAGAGAGCGTGGAAAGCAGATGTTGAACAGATGATGTATGCGACTTGAGAAGGGGTGTAAGCGTCTTGAATTTCTTCGAATCAGTTGAAACTCGGACTTTCCCCGTCGTACTTTCTTTGACTGGGAGATGATGGCCGAGAACCACAGGAACCGTTTTGAGAGTGGCTAGCAGGAGATCATGGTAGACATTTGGATCCGAAATAGCGTATTTGTAGTCCTTGCCCTCGTCTTCGTTGACGTGCGCAGCTGCTCGGAATGCGAGCACCACCTGCCGCATAGCACGCAGTGAGTGCTGCCCTGTCATGGCTTTGGTCCATTTCGCTATCATACTAGAGGTGACTTCTGAAGAATCCATACCGTCCTCGTCTGACTCATTTTCCTGCTCTTCAAGATCATTCTTCCTCGATTTCTTCTGCTTCTTCTTTTGTGGGGAATCCTCCTCATCGCTGGTACTTAAGCCATCAATCTCCACCAAATCGGCGTCCTCGTCGAACTCGAGAGCCTCTGGGTCATTCTCTTTCAGGTATTTGTAGAATGCGGGGTCCTTTTCAGCCAGCGCATCCATTGTTCCTTTGCTCATACCGGTCCCCTCCTCGGCATCGCTTGTGTCTTCGCCATCGCTAGCCACGGGTGCTCTCCCAAAAGAAGCTTCTAAGGAGTCGTCGCCACTCTCGACTTCTGGTACGGCTCGTTTTCTCTTGCCAAGAGTCTCTGGAGACGACTTGGGCTTGGGCTTCGATTTGGAAACTGGTTTTTCTGGAATATCGAAGCCGCCCTGAAAGAAGTCATCCACATTCATCTTGCCAAATGGATTCTCGTTCGTAGCCGCGTCAGACTTGGAGTCGCTCTTCCCATCCTTCCCATCCTTCCTATCCAAGAACTCGGCATCTTTGGCATTTCGGGCCTGTCGTTTGGCCTTGACCTGCTGCCGCTGTTTGATTTTTGCGCCAGCTTTTCTCTTTTCGAGAACATCCTTCAAATGGTTCTTTTCAAACTTGCGCGTGGACTTCTTCGTACTTTTCGCCATTATGCTATGATCAACCTGAGGACAAGGGGGGTTTCAATGGTTGCGTCGAAAGCGTTGCGAAAGGTTGTTTGTGGAATGGTCGTTACAGTATCGCCGGGTTTTTGGTTTTGCGATATTTTTTTACTGCCGGGCGGTCAAGAAGCTCTCGACCCCACCAAGTCCAAGAATGCGACGGCTTCAGACAAGTACATTCATTAATCCTACGAAGACAACAACCACATCGGCCACTTCTCCGATTGAGACGCCGGCAACTGAGATTTCCTGGACAAAATGTATGCAACACGTCAAGCATATGCTCCAACCCCCCATAGCTATATCCCGAACACGACTCTTTCTGCAACTATAAATCTCGACGAGGCAGGTTAATCGATGCAATGCCTACAACTTGAACCTAACAAGCTTTTTAGGAAGTCAAGCTTTCTGGAACAAGAGCCGAACGAGATCTGCAAGACTCGCTAGCAGAAGTATTCAGCATTATTATCACTTTGGACGAAATCGAAAAGGCATATCTCAAGGATGCAATACCAGAAACCGATTATACGGAGACCTGCGAGCGATTGCTCAAGCAATACAAAGCAATCTTGACAGACGAAGCTGTATCCCGAGAGTTCGTTGACCTGGAGAATTTCAAAAGCAATTGGGATGTAGGTGATCAAACGTTCTACATTCTGAACTGGGTTAAATGTTTTGTAGATGGAAGTACCGCGTGCAAGTGAACGGATTCGGATTGGATTACCTAGCACGGTAACGGCGCCATCGCATAATGCGTCAACAACTAGCAATACTGGTACAAGTGGCACTCTGATTCTCGAAGCGACCCAAGACTTTATTACATTTCTGGATGCGCTCAAACTTGGACTCTTTGCGAAGGATCAATTGCATCCATTACTCTCGGACGTCATACAAAGTGTCAACAAGGTCACAGACAGGGATTTCGAGAGCAGGGGCAAGATAGTCCAGTGGCTGATCACGCTCAACCAGATGAAAGCAACAGAAGAAGTTACCGAAGAACAGGCGAGGGAGCTTGAGCTGGACATGAACTCAGCGTACCAGGGTTTCAAAGCAACCTTGAAGTGACGCCGGCAGCGATGGCATCAATGCTCCATCGACGCTCCACTGACCAACCATCTACCCTGCCACGCATTTGTGCATGCGAGGACAGTCGGAAAACCACACGTAGCATGATTTGTGTGCTATGCTACTTTACATCTAACTAGGCTCTGCTAACGAGCAAATAAGTTTGGTGACGGGATCAACGGCACCGAGAGACGGACGGGTTGTCCATTCGAGTTCCAGAGCGTGGAGTGGTGAAGAAGACAGCTGGAATTGCTCTAGGGCAATGATTCATCAGACCAAAAAGGTCCAAAAGCTGGGATACACAAATTCATCTTCAAATATGCGCCTGACCTGTTCCAGCACGAATTTCTCGACCTTCCCAACATTCTTCAAAACCTGCCTTCCGTTCTCCCGTTGTCCAATCTCACTCTCTACCTTGATCTCGTGAAGTAACCCTCCCATTGACATGCCAGCGAAGTGGTTGAAATCATCAGTCTCTTCGCCAACCGCGGCGGAGGCATCTTCTGGGGAAAGAAAGCAGAAGTGCGCTCTTTTGCGAATGTGTGCCAATACTGCAACTCCGTCAAATGACAAGCCGGTAATGTTCAATTTGACAGGAATTCCGACAAAGCTTGGCATAGGGTAATCGAGAAGAATTTCTGCGGTCAAGGAAAGCCGAACATCACCAGAGTACCGAACCCGGAACACGGTCTGGAGATCCTCTACTCGTGGCTCTCGAAATCTCCGCGGAGACTGTGGTGGTTCTTCTTCCCTGTTGTCGCTCGGTAGCCCGTCTCGGGTTTGAGGTCTAGTGTTCGAAGTAGAGGGTGCTAGCGTCGATACACTTGCTCGTTCCTGCAGAAGCCGTTGGGCGTCAGCTGTCGCTGGAGGGGACAGTGAACTCCCACTGGGTGTGTGCTGATGTCCCCTCTCAGTGGGTGGGATAGACGAATAGTCGGGCCAGCCATGGGGGAGGTGTGCTCCAGCTACAGCTGCGAGGGGTGTTTGGGTGCCTGACAGCCCGGTGGCAAGATGAGAATGAAAGTAGCTGAGATTCGAGGTCCCCCCTGATATCCCAGGGGTATTGACACCCATGAAAGGACTCCCCAGGTCGCCGGGCGCCTGCGCCATTTTCGCAGCAGAGAATCTCGTGTCGATATGTGGTGGAAGATGTGTGTTTTGTCCGGTGGTTCTCTCGTGCCTGTCCGTCCGTCGCCTTTCTCTTCGACTGTCGTCATTTTTCGACTGCCAATCACCATCGGAATCCTCACAGTCCTCGCCATCATCCTCTGTCTCCTCATAGAAGTCTGGTAACGGATCGCATATATCCTTGATCTCAATCTGTGGAGCGATGGATCCAAAGTCGAAGCCGTGAACCTTGACACCTTTGATGAATCGAGGAAGTGTCACCGTCTGAAACTTGGCGTCTACAAAGTCACGAATTCTCTCGACCAGGGCCGCGCCATCCGGACCGGAAGTCAATGTCTCCCAATGAAGATCAATTGACATCTCCACCAACCGCGAGAATGTAGTAACGTGCAGCCGGAGGTGGTGGCTCGCGGCTCACCTGACGAAGAAGATTGATGCCGGGCACTGATCACACTGGTTATCGACGCAGGAAGACTTGTTGTTGAGCCGATCAAACCAACAGGCAGAATGACGGGGAGTTGGACTCTCGATCGAGGTGCGGCGCAGCAGCTGGAAGGAGGACGGAGTACATGGAGGAGAGATGGGGGTAAAGAGTGTAAAGGGGGCGAAAGGGCTGAAAGGGGTGAAAGGGGTGAAGGGGGAGGGGAAGGGGGGAGGGGTGACATCGAGGCGTGAGGCGTGTTGTTAGTTGGACCCGAGAATCTGGGTCGAAGTTAGACTTGGCAGTACAGGTTCCCAAGTTTGATTGGTTGAATTGACCACAGTGAGTGGGGCGCATGCAGGAGATCTACTGTAAAATCTTTCTTTCAACGTCACCAACCCTACGAGTATCCCTACTCCGTATGTACTCCATACAGGGGTAATTAAATGTTAAGTAGTGGACCCAGTTGAAGAGCAGGATCTGGTATCTTGACTAGGTGATTGGTCACTCCACCTCAGGTTCTCGACTTTATGTGGGCCTATTTAACATTTATTACGGCCAGTACTTGCCCGTCTTCTCCTGTCCGTCTTCGAAAACCACGCCGACGCCCTCATCATCACTGCCCTCACATGGTCTTATATGGTCCTTCTTATATGGCTTTCTCTTGCCTTGTCTGGGTTTATACGGCCTTCCTTATATGGCCTTATATGATCTTATATAGCCCTTCGTATATGGCTTTATCTGGCCATGTCTGGCTTTATACGGCCTTCCTTATATGGCCTTATATGGTCCTTCTTATATGGCTTTACCTTGCCTTGTCTGGCCTTATGTGGCCTTATATGGTCTTTCTTACATAGCTTTATATGACCTTATATGGCTTTCTGTGGAACCTGCCGCTGTCATCTGCTTCTGATCCGGCGCTTATGTTTCCTCGGCTGATCTGCAAGGCGCTGTCCAGCCTGTTATTCGATACCACTTCATCGGGTTTCCGATGCTAAGCGCCAGCCTCTTCATTCGCGCCCAATGATCGGCTCACATATAAGCGCCACTTGCCTCTAGTCCGCCTCTACTGCTTGATTTGTGCGTCCTGACCCGAGACACTTCGCTAGCGGATTTTCATGTTGGTATCTACTATTCCACATCAAACCAGGGAGTGTTGGGAAAACTCCATGGGATGACATGCCGGTAAAGAGGTCATGGATGCGGCATGCCATCCTCCGAAATGTTGTCATTGGTTGAGTACATCTCCCGTGTTACGTCTCGAAATTCGTCCGGCGAGATACATGTCTCAATGACATCCCAAGGATCAAGACCGAGAGTTCACAAACTCAGAGACCGAAAGATATGATTGGTGGTCAGTTTCTTCCTCGATTTGCTACTCACTTTATTTTCGTCTCACAAACCCAACATCCCGCGGACATATTGCTTTTCCTCGGGAGTGTTTCCTTTGAATGATTTAGAACTCTCAGCACTCGTTGTTGGTGCTCACCATTAGCCGGAAATTTATCAGCGACATGCCAAAAGGCCTGTCGGTTGGGCTTCTTGTTTTCGATCATGATCCACGTTTGGGCCTAGAATACGAATGCTTCGATTGGATCGACCCGACAAGATCCCAGAGTTGAATTGGCTTAGAGACCATCGTCACAAGGTGGGTCGTCTTCTAGCCACTGAGAGGTTCCAACAACACGACCTGATGTGGAAACATGTCACGATAATGGACGAATAGGGGACGAAGAGTTTGCTCGTGTGCAATCTCTTCTCTTCGCAATGCTGCTCGTCTTTTGACTGATAAAGATCGCAAAGTGAATGACATTCGACAAACAAGAGAACCGCTATATTACAGGGTAGCCCCCAGAAACACTAATCCCGGCGGAATAAATAGACGAAATGAACTTCAAATCGTGTTCGAACCCCCAATCGCCCATTTTGAAAGAGATAACGGCACACGAGAACACAGTCCTCCCAATACATTTTCTCTTCAAAGTCTAATCATCACTAGAGTTTCTAATTAATGTTGTATTCCCTGCTTGGCGGACCGTATACATACTGGTGTCCTAAGTCGCATAGGCCTTGCTTGGTTTCTGTCTTCTCCTGAATTCCCTTAGGGCATTCTAGCGTTGTCCTGTCCTGTCGACGGCACTTTTGAAAGAGCCTGCTTATATGCTCGCAGCCTGTCCAAACCGTTATATACCAGGTACACATTCTCGGGCTGGTCTCGAGGAAAACTATTTGGCAAAGAAAGTCAGCGTTTGCTTCATCATAACTGTCCTTAGAAACCTGCGTAATATCACCAAATATACCTGGTTTGTAATTTATAGATTAGGAATCGCCACGAGGATCTGTGAAAGATCGTCAGTGAGAAAATGGTTGAAGCTTCTTTCGCAGTCATGAGGGTAGAGACCCTCTGACATACCAGACGCTTGTCTTCGGGGTCTGAAAGGGCTTAGGAACTTGAAGAAGGGAAACCAAGAATTAGTTGGACAGAAGTCTGAATATTATTCTCTAAGTTCTAGACAAAACCCCGACACGTCCCCGACAGCCGGGAACGGCTTGAAGGCCTAGAACCAGAGCTGATTGGAGGAGGACAAGTTGACTTTATACTTCACTGTTTCATACCGAGTAGATGTCTAGGTATTGTTGTTCTGCCTTGACCATGGGCTCTTTGCTAGAGATATCGAACAACACAGAAAAGGACTGAGAAGGGCCTGTTCAACTATGGCTAGAACAGCTCGTTCTAATGTTCTTCGCGAAGGCGCTGTTAGGTTAGGAGGATTCGTTTAGACAGTTAGAATTTATCGAGGGTCCCCATCGTTGTCAATAGTCAACAGCTGGACGTCAAAGTCCAGCATTTATTATGTGTCCAAATAGAACGCGGTTCAATGATCAGGCGAGAAAAATAGGTCAGTCACGAAGCAGGGATTAAACACGATTTTACCCAAAGAAGACCTTTTGCCCCAAAGGGGACTAAGACATCGTTGGACATAAAGCTCCCGAGGCATTAAGTAGTTCGACTTGGACGGATATAGTGAGTGGGCCACGAAGTTACACCATGATCTATTTACTCCTGAACACAACAACGAGGGGCGACTGAGGAGGATTCACAAGGATGGCAGTAACGCCAGCTGCCAAACTAGGGTACATGAGTGCCAACATAGTGTTTCGGGGATCTGACAGGCCAGTTGAATGATTTAATTCATCAGCCCGTCTCAATGGAAAGAGGTAGCTAGGCGAGCTGGACTCATGCGTGCCGGCGATAATAGCATCAGAAGCACGGAACTTCTTATGGCAATTGGAGAAGCGGCGCTCTGCTGCAAACCCCGTCGAGATCACTCGATTTACTGATTGATTGTCCTTTTGATTGGCTTAAATACAGTCCCATCAGAACTCGGAGATTAAGATGATGGCTCAGTGGGAGATGCTGTACCAGGCCTGAGGGCCCTAGTCCTACTTCTTCTTGACGGACACCGACCGGTTAGAATTACTAAATTCCTACGGAGCAAGGACAACATTGCCATGGAGACCAGCACCAACACCTTGAAGCGCAATGTGCCTGGGAGGTTCAGTAGTGCTTACTCGTTACGAGCTTAAGAGAATGAATGAAAACTAGTGAATATTAACACCCGGGTAGCGCTCCCGTGGCCCCACCCCACTAGCTGAACGGTTTAAGTGTGCTCGAACGGTTATCAGAACAGAACACAACACAAACACCTTGGACCTCTCTTCGATGGATGCTCGATTTTGTTCTCCAATGCAATGTTGCAATGCATCACGCCGCCGCAATCGCACCGCCCCGCGTTACACTACACCTTGTACTCATATTAGCTCTCCTTTGGCACATGCTGCGACGGGTATGAACCTCCAATGCTCCACACGCATATCTGAAGACTGCTTTGAGAGTCGAAACATGAGCATAGAGGCGACTTTGTCCACATGCAGCCGCATCGATCGAAGGCCACGATGGCTATAGAGCTATTGGCTCCTATGGCCACGGGTATTTTCCCGTGAGCGCTATGCTCAGACACACTGGGAATTAGATAAGTTGACATACAAGTGCCTAGCCAGACGAACGAGGGAATCTGCCCCATATAATGACGCTTAAAAGGCATCAAGTATGGAGGTATTAATGGAGCCGAAGCAGACGCATCTGTGGCATGGCACAGCCGTAGCCGAATACATCAGATCCCCCCCTGGCATTGGCGCACTCGGCTAAGCCAAAGGGTGACGCCTATTTAGGAAGAGCCGTACTTACGTCTCTCGAAAGTTCCCAATAGGGGAATGCACATGATGACTGGCAATCGCCATGTATATACTCGTCACATACGCTGGTGATTCCTAGTCGGCGAAGATGTCGTGCGACACTTTTCGGTCACTAAGGTTACCGCCTGCTGTGCTACCACTTCCGCCTCGTGAAACAGAACGGTAGCTGTCAACACAACATCCACAATCTCTCCGATATTTATGGCCTCCTGCCATCTCAGATGTCGCCGTCCGATGAGCTACATGACCCCGAAGAGTATTGCAATCAATCCCAATCATGATTCTAGTCCTGCGTGGCATTCACAACAACCTCGCAATGGGCTTCTTATTTTCAAAATCGTCATATATGCACATCTCCATGGTACGAGATAGAACTTTATCAAACTCCATTCTGTCGTAACATCAATCTCGTCCTTGTTGACGAGAGACAACAGCCTAAGCACCCTACTTAAGGTCAGGTCGCAAGAATCAAAGAATACGGGCTGCAGAAATCTCACAATGACTGGTTTCAACAATTCCTTCTGCTTTACCTGGTAGGTACTTAATACTTAGCAGCCGCGGAGTGATTCTCTTCTTGCCCCGACCTGGGCAGCGCATTTTAGTGAGTAACTACCCGGTGATGTCAGCTTATTATTGGCAACCGGACACTTGAGGTTCACCCCTGACTTAACTGCTATCAAGGACAATTCGGCTTTGCCGCACGACTAATTGCTGAATTGCTTATTCAAATGTGTAAGAGAGTTCCGTGTAAGAAGCACAAAACCTCCTGCATGATCCGGATGTCATGCTATGCCTCGTTCGTCTTCTCGCAAGTACCATCTGCGATTTCCTTCCACATCCGATCAGAACTTTCTCATGGAGATCGCAGATGAGTTTGGAAAGCCCCATCAGTGGGAGGGCCTCTGATGTGTGTTTGAAGGTCCTAGGCCAGTATAGTAGAGATCACATAATCATAAGATCACGTACAAAATCCTATTATAGTTCTTACGTTCTTATTTATATAGCCCTTCTATAATAATAGCTAGAACACTAAATCTTTAAAAGCTAACGTGGTTTATCAGGACCCGGATCATATCAGTACCCGAATCAATTTTCCTTAGCATAAAACTTTAAAATTAAATAAATCAATCATAATACATTAAATTAATTATTACTTTCAAAATCTAATAAACTAGATATATCTATAGCTTTTTGATAAGTTCGTGTGTTACGACTAGCTTTTCCGTAAGTTCTATAGCGTCGTTTAGACGATTACTTCTCCTTCCGATTACCTCCCGCTTTACGTACGTCGCGTCGTACTTACTTATTTACATTCTTCTAGACTAAAATATCCTATACATCCTCTACTATAAGTGCTCCCTCTTAATAAACACGAGTCTTTTTAGTCCTATAGTATTTACTTAGGGTTTAGTTAGCTACTTAAAGAGTACGTACCTTAGCTAATAAAAGGGTTATCTTATAGGCTATTTACTCTATATCTTTCGCTAACGTAGTAACTATCTCGAAAAGTAAAGTTAGCGAGCTTTCTTTATAATAGATAATCTAATTCTAAATAAGTATTGTTTATAAAAGAGCTATAGTAGGGTTAGAAGAGGTCTAGGAGATCTAAGAGTAAGTATTAGTAGTAGAGGATCTAGAGGAAGTTAGAGTCTATAACTTTATATTAAGCTTTAAAAGTATAGCTTCTAGGTTAAAAGATACTAAGCTAGCTTTATAGAACCTAGCTTAATAATTTTAGGTTATAATTAATTTCTTATATACTACTTTAAAGACTAGAAAGAACTTAACCTTTATAATCTAGTTAATATAAGTCTTAATAAACGTCTTAATTTATTAACTATACGTCTACTTTAATATACGAAAATATATAAAGTTAAGTAGTTAAGTTAAGTAAGAAGAGTAAGAAGGTAATCTAAGAGTAATAATATTATATATCTTATAATACTCTTAGAACTTAGTTAATTTATAACTTTTATATCTATCTAATACTAGTATTTAATATAGACTCTATATATAAGTAGTAGTATATTTATTAAAGTATTTTAGCTATTCTAGATCTATCTTATTATTTATCTATCTATTACTTATTAGTTTAATAATCTAGTTATATATTATAATTATATAGTAATTATATTTATTTACCTAGCTAAGAACTAGCTTAATTAGGTTCTTAGAAGGTTATATATATATAAGAAGAGCCGGCTTATAAAGGTCTAGTACTCTTCTAGAATTTTATAAGTAAAGAATATTATATAACTCTTTTATAGATCGCTTTTATTAAGAAGTAATATTTATAATATATAACTTTATTAATTAGTAATATTATTAACTATAAGATATAAAGGTTCTATATAGTTTAGGTTATTATCTATTAGATAGAAGCTTTATACTTAACTTAATTAAATAATTAGAATTATACTATTATATCTTCTAGATCTATTATTATAATTAACTACTATAGTTCGCTTATTCTTAACTATTATAAGCTAAACTTATACCTTCTAGCTTCTTCTTTATTATATAAATAGAATCTAGTTAGAAACTATAATATTAGATAGAAGACTACTATTAGTATACTAGTTAGAGAGATAGTTTTTACTCTAAACTACTAAGAATAAAGAAATATTCTAGCTCTTTCTATTAATATAAGTAATTACTATAGTCTATTTCTAATTATCTAACTAAACTACTTTATCTTAACTATATTAATCTATATAGATTATATTTATTATAAACCTAGTTTTATTAAAGTTATAAAAGTTATAATCTAAAACTTTATACTTTATTTATATATTTATAATAAGTTAAAACTATATATTAATTAGCTTTAAATCTTTATATAAGACTCTTTAGAAATTATAAATATAATTAAAATATATCTTTAGATCTAGTTATTATTTTATAAATTAATAAGTCTAAAGCTTACTAATATATTTTCTCTTCTATAATTTAAGAATATAATTTACTATATCTTCTATACTTACTAGCTAGAGTATAAACTCTTTAGAATCTATATTAAGTATATTCTAAATAATTACTTTCTCTTTAAGTTTAAATAATTTAATACTTACTAGTTTTTACTTAGAGAGAGTAGTTTAGTTATTTATTCTACTATTTAGTATAAAAAGTAGTATTTAGTAAAGCTTAGTATAAGAGTTAGAACTCTAGAGTATACTTAAGCTAATAGCTCTTACTAAGTACTAACTCTTACTAAGTACTAGCTACTAGTAGAATTTAATTTAGTTTAATACTACTCTATTCTATTACTTCTAGAAGGTTCTA
>MU251864.1:0-23738 GCA_019669835.1 Amylocarpus encephaloides
ATATAAGAGGTGCACGGTTACGCACGGACGTTTTTTGTATGTGTTTTTTTTGTCCGAGGTAGTGATATGTCCGACGTCCTGATAAACCACGTTATGTGAAGTTGAAATGCTTGCTTTATTATTATTAGGTTTTATTGTGCTTTCTGAGTCTATCGGACTATATCACACATATGGTAACTCCTGCCCCTAGCCAGCGACTCCTCTCCGTCAGGAGGTGGCGTCCCTTACCCTAGAATAGACAACCCCATCAACGGTATAGAGCCCAACAGACATTCATTTGAGCTAGTACTTAAGGGATTGATTTACTCCTTTTTCTACACTCCGAAACAACCGTTGGGTTTGCTTTCTTCAACTGCCAAATTCTAAAACAAATGGTATGAGATCTCATGCAGCCCAGAAATATTGTATCAAAACGCACAAAGAAGTTTCACGGGGAAGGTGCTGGAGTTCCTTCATACTTTCAAGTAATAGATGAAAGTGATGAAGAAGATAAACTCCTGCTTATTTGAGTGAGTTGTTATAGGTTCTAACATAGAGTCTTTAAGAACAGTTTACTAAATATCTTCTGTCGTTTCACTAGCGTAATGATGAGGGATTGGTGTCTCACTATCCGGGAACATACATATAATGTGGCTATGTCACGTATCTATTAAACAATGGACACATGAGAGAAACCTTGGACTCACAGGTGATAAAGAAGGCAAGGGGAATTTTCTGTGTGTTGTGTATAGAGAATCGCATAGCATAAATTCCCAATTACTCTTTATGAGAGGTGATATCATCTTAACGTCCCTAACGTCCCTTATGCTACTTATACCTTGGCTATAAAGCATCGAGAACTTTATCTCAATGGTATTATTTCTAATAAAATTGGAAAAATTTTTGAGCCCGGTTACATTGAGTGGGTTCGCTCACAAGTAGCCGCGGTTATTGCCCTTTATGCCAGCCTAGGTTCGCTACCTCTGGATCCTAAAAGCCCCATCTATCGTTAACACACAAAGTTACTCGAATTGATTAAGCGACCCTGCTGTCATTTCTGGCATGTTCTTTCGAAAATAAAAGCAGGCCTTCTAGAACTGTCCGGTTTCCCTATAGAAGAAGTCGACATGGCGATGGGGGAATTGAAATATGCTACCACCATGCTTGACACTCACGTTCATTCCACCTCATCAATTCTGGATAACTGGGAAGAACCCACGCTCAAATCCCCGACATCGTTTTTGTCCGAGAGCTTGCTCGAGGTAGCTATCCAATGTTGACTGGATAGACAAATACCGGAGCGCTCCCAACTAGGTAAGCCTTCGCACATTTCATTATAGACATACCATCCACATATACACGTGCAATAAGGCTGACTAGCTCTCTAAGCAGAAATCCAAGCATCGTTCCGTATTGTTTTTGACAACGTACTGTCGACGTGGCCAAAATGTAACGGCTCCAGTCTCTTTGGACTACCTCGAGTCATTTTTATCTCCCGTACAAGAGAACATGGCAGGCTTCTGATTGGCGGTGCGCCTCCGAGTTTTCCTCCGCACCTCAAACCCTTTAAAAAGGTCCTCAAGAATCTGCGGTTAACAACGTTAATGAATGCCCGCGAAATGTACCCCGTGGGTCCCCAGACGCTTCAATTAGAAGATGTAATAAGACAACCGAAATATTTTCCGGATCCTAATAGGGGTACTCGATACTCCAGTAAAAACCGGGTTCGACGAGCGGTTCGAAGAGGTCGAGCAAGAGGAAGACGCCCCCATCACCCTGGAGAAGCATATGAGCTTCGACAGGGATTCCCATCAAAAGGGGCATGTGCAAAGTGCCGAGTGGCGCATCAATTTCGTTCCTGTGTTCGGCCTAGACTAGAAATAGATCTGATGACCTACCCGTTCCTCAACTGTGCTGAGGATGCGTGGGTCCAAAAGGCGGGGATGATGGCAAGGGAACTGGAATGGAAATTTTCTCTGCTCGACCAGACAGGCGTTTGATCTTAAGGGACAGGCAGAAAGCCATGTTTGCATTTTGGGGGCGGTGACAGGGACTTGATCCCTGGCACTGTCTTCGCATCTTCTCTAGCTTATGCTTAGGTACCGGTATCATATTGATTATTGGGAGATCCTGGGCCAATGCTTGCTTTCTTAATGCTTAGCGCATGACTTCGACAAGTGATCCCTTGAGTAATTTTCGACTATTGCGCCCTTGGGACTGTGGTATTTGAGATTGGTCGTGTCTGGCAAAGAACACCTCCCGATATCAACCACATCTTCCACCTCTGATGTGAACCATCAGGCACAAGAGATGAAATTTTTCAAGGATCGCTTGATGAGGCTCAGTAAGCCAGTTCTATAGTGATAGTGAGACAAGACCCAATGCTGAAGATATACAGACAAACTACAACGTACTTGGTTGAAACACAACTCATTATTTAATCGCACTACCGTACGTACAGTACGTAACCAGCTCTTATTGTTGATTCTCATATTTACCCATGCCTGAGTTCATATATCAATTGTTGATAGGTACGGTGATATCCGTGGGATTAAGCCACTTTCAAGCCATTCGGCATATCCGACGGGGTCACCGCCGGCGACACCGTATGGCTAGGGAACTACAGAAAAGAGATCAGATGATATATATATAGAGCCTCTAGCTCTGTATTAGTGAAAAAGGAATTCAAGTCTTTCAAGTTGTTGTATGAAGTCTATCTTTCCAGGTGTTTTTAAGCTTGAAATCCAACATCAATGACACTAGTAGATAGCCTATCAAGCTCCGTTAGATCGGCTATTCTAGTATGAGAACATTTATATCACAAAGGAAAGCTTAGAAAGTGGTGGTAAGAACCCGAACAGGCTGTAGTGCTAAATTCTGACATGGCTTCAATCACGTCCAAGTGAAAATACTGGGCCTGTTGCTGTTGAAATTCTCATCAAGGCAGAGCCCATAGACAAGTGAGTGGGTTTGTGGCATTGAAGAGTTTTTGCCGTTCAAATATTCTTGAAAAAACGCCAATATTCTTTTAGGGTGGGTCTACACTAGCGAATTAGCAATTTGATATCGAGGTGTGGTATGAATAGATTGCCAACAAAGGTGAACGTAGTTATTGATAGCTCTGACGCTCTTTTGAGTTCTTAATTCGACAGATGCGTCAGTAACAATGAATAAGGTTCCATGTCAAAAATAACAAAGAACGTTCTCCTTTGAAACCATTACTCAAATTGTTCACTGAATCTTTTCATGCTTCCAAGATCAATTGCATTTCAAGGCATTCGTCAGCTCAGTAAAATTTCGAGGTCGACCATATAATCATGGCAAGAATAATAAAAGAGACTGAGGCAAAATCCGCGCCCATTCCCAACAATATTCCTGAAGAGGAACTGCTTAGCCGCTACGAGCAGTTTAAGTCCACGACTCCATCGTGTCCCATCATTTCCTTCGAAGAGGATGGCAGTGCAAGTGGTATCACGAGTTTTTTTGAAGACGCTGACCCTAAGGTGTGTCATTTTCCCTTGATGCCACGGCGAAAATTGTGAATGAAAACTGACATGATGGCAGGAATTGACCGTTGTGTTTGAACACGACAAACCCGAAGAGGAAGAACCAGTTAATGAACCTGGAGAAAATCCTCTAAACATAACTATTCAACCTGATGATTCTGACGCCTTCATTCTGTACACGCCCGAACCTGACACAGGACCTGACTCCGAGATTGATTGGAAGGATAGGCCGGAAAATGAGGAACCCCCCGTGGCTCAAGTTATGTTTGATGGTGAGACAGAAGTACCGAGTAAGACTGACACCGACAAAACCGGGGGGGCCGGGAAGGAAGTCAAGAAGACGAAAGAGCGAATTCCGGTTGGTTTTGAAGACACCGGAAGGCATGTTTAACATACTGACTGGTTGACACAGGGCCCTGTCCGCCTTCGTAACTCGAGAATGAAGTCTCTAGTTAAAACCAAGGATTACTACCTTACTGAACTTTTCGCCATCGATCTAGAGGTGAAAGACATCGATAAAGCCATCGACGAAAATCTCGACGGCGCTGAAGACCCCGCAATAAAACGCAGATCAATGATCTCAGAACTACGCACATATCATCTCGCTATCAAAAGCAGACAATGGGAGTACAAGAGACAGGTGCTTGATGCCGAATTCGCATTTGCTCTGACAGAGGAGGGAAAGAAAGCTGACGCGGTCAAAGGAGTTGAGATGAAAGAGGAGAGGAGGAAGAAGGACAAAGAGAAGAAGGAACGAAGAAGGGAGAAGAGGCGTGCCGAGGGAAAAGTTGAAAGAAGAGGCAGAGGGGGAAGAGGTGGTGGTGAGCTAAAACTGGGCAGTCATGAAGTTCGAGAACACGGTCGCGGGGGAGGTAAAAAGAATAAAATGGGAGGCACAGATACCTTCAGGGTCAACAAGAGAGACGAGTCGCCTCGCGGGCGTGGTCGTGGGCGAGGACACCGCCGCGGTGGCAGAGGTGGCGGTAGAGGGAAGAGAGAAGGAGACTATTGGACTCCTTCTTATACATCCGACGATGCGAAACGTAGCGAGTAAATGATTCAATAGGGCAAGGCCTTGAAAAAACATACGTATCTACGCTGTCAGCACGACAAAGTTAGAAGAAGACAGCTGAGAAGTACAGTACACTCCACTAGACATGGGATACGGGAGTCTTTTAATCCTCAGCCTTATTTTCAAAAATTTTAAACACACATAATCAAGACTTGCTATAACGGAAGATATTTAAGGGGGTTTAACTAATTAAGGAAAACGAGCAAGTCGTAAGAAGAGAAATCGCCTAAACAGTGGAGGGGTTTGAGAAAATTGTTAAGTAGTCTGGTCGACATTTCCAACCCTAAGACTTTTGAGAACCTACCATGTACTCCATTTTCCATTTCCCTAGATACCGAATTCGTGTCGCTCGAGTAGCTTTTTGGATTCTTGCAACATCAAGTCAAATGTGGTACGGTACAGGGGTGCAAAAACAAGCTTTGATATTATCCATTAAAGTATTGTTTTAAAGTAGTTTCCTCTTATTTACTTACTCGCGCGGGAAGTTCTACCCAAGATGCTAACTGTAAACAAGGTGGATGGACTTTTAACCCCGCAATCACGCTTTTGCAATTTCCACGTAACGATTCAAATCATCCAGGTAACCAGCGCATATATTTAAATGTTCGACTTGTGTTTTATATATTAGTGCATAGGTAATGCGACTTTAAGTTATATGGCGCATCCGATATTGTGTTGAATAGCTACAGTAAGAAAAGCAGACTGTCAGTAACCACGGCTACTGAAAGGGGGTTGAAGTTAGCCCGGGGTACCGATCACCCGTTTACTACTTGGTAGTCACAGGTAACCTTAGTATACTTTGGGCTTGTTCTTCGTCTTTAATTCTTCTAGGACTAGATGGCAGAAGGCCTACTACTTATAGGTACATTTCTGTACGCTAGCCTAGGTCTCAGGGGGTTCGTTACTACTTGCTTAGATATAAGTCACAAAGAGCTTCCCTATTGCTTCCATGCTTTCCATGCTTCCGTACGGATTGCCCTGATTGTCCTAAACATACGGGCCGTGTGCCTTCCGTATGCTATGCAAGTCCCGATTGTTTGCCTGACAAACCAGGCCCTGAACCCTGCATGCGCCATCCTGAGGTTTGTACAATGCATGGAATTACATCCAAACACAGACCTACGATCAGATAATAGCGTTCACTATCCTTTCTTGTCTCTGATTCCGTGCTTGCTCCAAATATCTACTGTAGTTACGGCCTACTTTAATTTGCGATATCGCTTAAAAACGCGTCGGGGACAGGTCTTCTGTTATGGTTCAGAACCATGTGAGCCTCAGGAGTCGATCACCTGATCTTACCTTCGGTTCTAAGCGAGCAGGCCTCTCGTACGAGATAAATTCGTCAAGCTTCCGCTCCTTCTTCTCTCTTTAGATTATTCTCCTTGTTCTTACAATTGACATTCAGTTGTCTTATTCTCAGTGTCAACCCGTGACATCTTCCTTCTACACACCGACAACTATTTTTGATCAAAATAGCACCTGCACGTACGCCTATGACCCCTATTTCTGGGAATCGCCGAAAGGGAACATGGTCCATATACTCGTACTCGAATTGTGGGGCGTTGTAATTATAGTTTTACGCTTACTACTATTACCTTTAGATTTAATCTACTCGATAGTACTATCTAGTATACCCTAAAACTTAACGTATAGCGATATAAATCTATAAGCTAGATTCACAAGCCTCTAAAGAAATTATATACTAAAGCAGACGAACGGCTTCTATGTGCGCCTAAACCTAAAAGACACATATGTAGAGGTCAAAACTTGGTGTGGCCTTCTCTACTCGACTACGACTATTAAGCAGATTCTAAAGGCTTATAGACACTTCAATGTTTCTAGACGCATTCTTAATTACTCCTAGTAGCGCACACTATAGCTAGTTTTAAGGATGTTTAACATCTTCTAGTCGTCTTTCCAGCTCTGGGTTCTTTTCCCATCCTTATTATAATGATAGGACTTCCAATACACGGCAGCATCAAGATAGTTAAGGATTAGTAGAGCGAATCCATCCGGATTATTAAAATCTATAGTATTGCTGTAGGAGGAATGGCTAGGCTTTGGAAAAGATTTTCAGCTAGTAAGAATAAATATTCGTTACAAATACTAACTCTAGATGCTTAAGCATCTCTAGATCATATTTGCAAATACAGTAGCTTTTAAACACTGGTATATAAATACTCGCTATAAATGCCAATATTTGCGCGAACCAAACGGGCCCTAAGATTTCTAGACATACTCGGACCTTAAAACTTTCGACTCATCTCGTAACCTCAACAGGCTACTCCGTAGCCCGTCCGACCGCAACATGACGGGATACGGATTTCAAGCTATAATCGGAAAATATAAACCGTACTTTAGTTACTTCGTTGGATCACGCAGACAGATTTCATGTGCCTAGTCATAATTGTATTGCTTCTAGAACACCCATACCAGCTCTCAAACCACGTTTTCACAATTTCTCTTAGTCTCAAGCCACCTAACGGCTTTCTCCACCCCCTTACACTGTCCCCTTTTCCTCTCTAACGCCCCCTGCCACCCCTCAATCTCCCTAATCGCCCTCCTACTCCTCCGCCTCCTCTCCTTCTTCCACCTCCTCCCTAGTTCCCCATGCCCCTCCAACCCCACAATCTCCAACCTCGCTAGCCTCGGTCTTAGCGGTAGCATCCCCTCCAACTCCCTCAGCATCAACACCAAGTACTCCAAATCCTCTTTTCTGATCTCATTGCCCGGCAAATCCGGAGTTTTGATCGACACACGCGCATATTTGAGAGTCGAGAGAGCGGGCGAGGTGTCGTGGGAGAGGGCGTGGAAGTGAAATTCGATGATGCGGAGGGCGGAGGCGAGGGTGTGGATGTGAAAGGTTGGGTCGATGGAGAGTGTTAGATTGATGCCGTCGACGGTAGGGACGGGGGCGTTGCCGTAGAACCAGTAGTTGCACTAATGGTTTGTTAGGCTGTGATGCTGAGGTTGTGGAGAGGACTTACCACAGCGCAAGGTCCAAGGAAGTCATGGTCGCCGTGACCGCGCATGTAGGCCATGAAGTACTTCAGGTATGGGATTGGATTCTTTTCACGTATTTAGTTACCATGTCCATGGGACTCGATTCGGCAAAAGAAGACACACCTTCCTCCTAGTATTGACGAATTTCTCGCCACAGTCCAAACACCACAGCAACTGCAGATCCCTCTCCAGAACTCTCAACTTGCTCGACCCTTGATCAACGATTTCAGTGTCGAACTCGCAGGGTTCAGGCTCGGGCTCCACAACTTCCATGTCTTGTGTGAGATCCATTTTGGAGTTGGAGCGTATGCCGTTGCCGACAGGCATCTGTAATGGGGATCGGGGTCGTGTGAGATTGGGCCCCATAGTGAGAATGGCAAGATATTTATTAGGATGATGTGTAGATGTTTTAAAAGAGGGTTCCTGGTACTGTGATGCAGAGAGCTGCTTTGGGGTATTTGACGGAGCAGGGCAAGTCGCTGAACTCCATCACTCTTGCCTCGTGTCAAAATCTCATTCACATGCTTAGTTCAGGAAACCATAAGCCATGGTGTCCACAAGAAAAACTGACTAAGTATAGGTAGGTGATTGTGTCAAATGGAACAGGTAATGGCGCGCGTAAAGCCTCATCCATGTATTAATAGCTGTACATCAGGTATTTCTGAAGGCAGAATTGGGAACCAAAACAAGTGAACACACTTCGGACGGTTGAGATAATATCCCTCGGATTTTTCTTTCCCTTCTATCACTTGACGCTGAGAAGAAATGAAGTTGTGGTTAGTGGATATTTGGGCGCTAAGCGCCTAAATATAAGAAGGGGGGAGGGGGAGGGGGTCGGTAACGAAAGAAACTATGGGTCACGCCGATCTCATACTACTCACTACAGCTTATAGTTATAGAGTCCGAGAAACGATATGTGGTTACCGTGAACTGTCGCACTCAAAGATAATACCTAAACGCCCTGCCATCTCTCGTCCCATCCCGATCATCCTCCCCAATCTTCCCATACTCCACCTCCTCCCTCCCCTCCCCTTGCAAATTCAACTGTCTAAGATACTCCCTCAGCACCGTCGTCAAAACAGCAACAACAACCATACTCCCCGCACAAACGCCCATCCCCCACACATAATACGGCGCTTCCTCATCTGGATAAAGTCTCGTCCCAATCAACGGTCCACACTGCCCAATAACCTGCATAACCGCAAACCCGGCACCCCTCCCACTTTCGGAGGATTCGTTGTTGATGTTCCATGTTATAGTGAGCGTCACGACGGAGAAGAAGCCTACGGATGCTGGGAAGAGCGCGAGGTAGCGGACTGTCGGTGGGAGGCCGAGAGTAGGAGAAAGTGCGAGGAGAAGGTAACCCGAGGCGGAGAGGAGGGCGTGCAAGACGATGAAATGGGAGCGAGATTTTAAGCGGTCGGAGAGGTAAGAGGTCAGGAGAACGACGGCGAAGGAGAGGAGGTAAGGGGGTGCGGAGAGGGCCTGGGAGACGGAGACAGAATGCCCCATCTCGTGGATTATTGTTGGGAGGAAGACGGGCAGGGAGGAGAAGGCGAGGTTGGTGAGGAAGAAGATTAGGGATGTGAGATAGATCCGTGGAGATTTGAGGGTCTTGAGGATATCTGACCCGCTGAGATGGCGCGATTCCGCGGTCGAGGATGAGGTTTGTGATCGGAGACGGAGACGGGCAACACGCTTCTGACGCTTGGTGAGGTATGGTGCTGTCGAGGGACTGTCTGGGATAATATGCCATGCCACGACCGCAACAAGCACGCTTGGAAAGCCTTCGAGGAGAAACAAAAGCCGCCATGATGCAATTGGAGTATGCTTTCCCAGCTTTATAATCGCCCAAGCCAACGAGCTTGCAAACGATGTAGCGAGCGGTGCCGCCGATATGAAGTAGCCCGTTCTCAGAGCCAATTCATCCCTCTTAAAGAAGAACGACAGGTAAAACGGAATCCCCGTGAAGCCCGCTTCGCCTATTCCGAGTAGCACCCTCAACACCAACAGTCCGGCGAAAGACGTAGTAATCGATTGCAGCGACGCAACAAGACCCCAGGATAGCACAATAGCCGTAACATAGATATGTGCCGGTATAAGTTTCCAAAGCACCGACATCCACTCGAACGATATATACGAGATATAGAACGCTGTGATGACCCATTGATACCTCACAGTATCAAGCTCCAGATCTAGGTCCAGGCCTGCAATTTTCGCATTCCCGATATCTATACAGCAATTAGCACCTCCAACCGCTGGCAAAGCAATAGGAATAGGGAGACCTACTCGAGCGATCCAAAAACGACAGCATATATAGCAACGCAACGAACAAGACAAGCTTCTTATCGAATATTCTCACCACCTCCCTCTCCTCATCCGGCGTGTACAACTGATACGACTGCACCGTCGACATACTCGCCCTCCTCCTTCGTCCTCCATCGCGATCGTCTTCAATATCGCCAGCTTCCTTGTCTACTCCGCTCTCGCTCTCGCTATCCCCTTCACTCCACAGCTTCTCATTCTCCTCCGCTCGTATGCTCCGCATCCTATAACTCTCTCCCCCGCCAAGTTCCTCGCCGCCGATCGCCAATTCATCCTGATCTGATTCCTCGGAATCTGTGTTAGGCGTTAGGCGCGTATGCGACGTTTCGCTCGAATTCGGCGATATCTCTGGTGGTGGGATATGCAGTTCATCTGATCTCCCCGCGACGCGCGAGGAAGACGCCATATTGGCTTTTCGACCTCCCGATGAATGAAGCTTCACGGTATCATCTAGTCTTGGAGTGTTTGAATCGCGCTCTGCAGGATGGGAGCATTGTCGAGGTGTGCGATCGTACTGGGATGGAAATTGGAATCCAGGATCATGCGGTTCAGCCCTTGTCGTAGATAGAGTCGTGCGGGGGATTTAGAGTGATGACAGCTTGGCAGAGCGATTGACGAAACCTTCCTAGAAAGCTCAACGATTTGTAAATAAACAGAAAAGAGACGAACCTTGAACATTAATCAAATGATCCAGGTTTAAAGAAATCCGATCAGCACCCCCGAAGTAAATCCATCAATTACCGCAGAATAAGACTCCTATACCCATTCCTATGCCAATTCCTCATTTGGTTCTATCTACACTTACTTCCCTTCACCATGGAGTGTCTCTATATACAACATTTGCTACAGTTATATTCTTATTCACATCCCCCAAATCTCATCCCACCTCTTAGGATTCCCCTCGATAGGCCCATCTAACGTCCCAACCCTCGCCGGCATCCCAGTATTCGCCTCAGGTAAACAAATCCACTCTCTCACACTCCCCGGGATCTCCTCTCGCACATGGCTAATGCAGATCAAAGCCTGCTTCTCACTCAACCCTTCGACCGTCACCAAGCCTGCTAGCGATATCGCAGATTGGACGATATCAGGACCACTTGCACCGGGTCCTGGCTCGCGGAAACACATGTTTTCGCCGTGTGCCAGGAAGAGGAGACAGCGATCCCGAACAGTGTCATCCATACCGCCGAAAGCTTCGTCTAAAATGACAAGATCTGGCTGTTTGACGATAGCACGGAGGAAAAGAGCAACTCTCTGGGCACCAAATGGCAACCCTCCGAAGAGAAGTTCATTCGCCCACCGAGGATGCTCAGGTAGCGTGGCGCAAGCAGCCGCAGAGATAGCTGCATCATCAGGATCTTTGGTTTCGTGGGATCTGGTGTGTCCTTCAACTTGCCAGCTTCGCTTCGTGCTAGTTCGCAGATCTTGTTCGAACCATCGTAGACAAGCGTCGATTCGGGCATGTGCTCTATCATCTAATCTTGGGATACCTCTAAATGTGTCAGACCATGCGTTCTCTAAGACTTGCCTCAAAGTCATAGATCGCGGGATGTGGTGGTGAATCTCGGGACTGGAGTGGCCGATTCGAGACTGAATATCGAAAATTGATATTCCTGGCTTTCCTGGCTCTGGTATTCTCGAACGACCAAACAACCGGATAGGCAGAGAATATGTCTTAGGATGATCCGAACAGATCAGAGACAGAATTGTGGTTTTGCCAGATCCATTCGGTCCAAAAATTCCCCATCTCTCGCCATGTTTGACGTTCCACCAGAGACCATTTCGAGACTCGCCAGCAACATCCTGCTTCCAGTTTCCAAGGACTGTTTTCGAGCCATATGATATGACCGCCCCTTCCATTTCAACCAATGACTTGCCAATGTTACGATCCCTCTGGTCAGTCATCTCGTAGCCATCTCTACTTAACTGAGACACTGTGGATGCTTGGACGTCGCCCTTATCCACTCTCCCCTTATATTCGGCTAGGTTCACCAGCCTCTCTCCTGATATCTTCATAGGACCAGGTTCCCCTTCGATGCCCTGTTCTGTCAAGACTCGCCCAACTTGATGCATTGATTTGATAGGCAGATCTTTGTCGATGCCCGACTTGCTCCATGACGCTCTTTCAATGTATTCTCTTATCTCTCGAAGGACCTCTGCCTTCCGCCCTTGGAACGCGACTTGACAATTCCCTTTCAAGTATATCAGGTGCGTGATCCATTCGGGAATAGGATCTTGAGGTCTCAGAGCCAGTATTAATCTTGGATCATTTGCCTCTGCCAGACCTCGTAGCATTGGACTCAATGTCAACAAAGTCGGTGGATCCAATCCCATGAACGGCTCATCAAGCAAGAGCACTTCAGGCTTCTCAAGCAAAGCTCTTGCGATCCTAGCTCTTCGTGTCTGCCCGTTACTCAGGTTGGAGATAGGCATATCGATCAACTCCTGAAGCCGTAAATCCCTGATCACTCGCTCCAGGATTTTCGAATCGATCTTCTCGGTAGCATCTTCGAAGGGATTTAGTTCCGTATTTCCTTGCAAGTAAACCAGCACACTGAAATCGTCAATCTCCCTTCTTGACTCATATCTTGCACTCAAATATGCTCCCGTCGGCGCTTGTGAACCAAGTCCTTGCTCGCCGTCAAATCCAACACGCTTCATGGCCCTTGACGGGTTTCTCAATCGCCCGTCCTTCCGCGTTATATCCTCCGACTCTAGGTATGGATATGAGCGTGCGGAAGCAGGAACTGATAGATGCTTCCCGCTGAGCAACTGCAGAAGAGTGGTCTTCCCCGAAGATGAGGGGCCGATAATTGACCAGTGCTGTCCATCGGTGGACTTTGGAAGGGAATCGAGCGAGAAATCGAGGTTAGGAAATAGCGGGGGATTTGGTGTTGATTTCGCGAGCGTCGAGTTGGGATGGTGCCGATAGAACGTAGCCCCGTTGATATCGATAATTGGCAGCGCCGAGGGACCAGTTTCCGACCAGTTTATCGTAGCTTTACGTCGTCGTGGTCCTTGACTTGTGAAGCCATTCCTCGTCGTCTTAGATATCAACCATCCCAACCCTCCACCAAACCACTCAATTGACGACCCCCCGTTCCATACCTGCACCCTTCTACGACCAAAAGACAAACTGCGACCAGGCCGTCGCAGCATTCCCACGACCAGCCTCATATTTCGTCGTTATGCCATTCTGATCTCATCATCCTCAAATTGACTTCTCTAACCTCGAGGCTGAACTCCTGCCCTGTCGACCACTACGGTGGCCGGCCTGACTTACAACCGCGTCTTCCGCGTCGCCTTGTGCCTGGAGCTTTCAAGCTTCAAAGAGCTTCATGCAACCCCAATCCATCACCACTACAACCTCTCGACCTCGACATCGCGCAACATCAACTTTGCCTCCCATCATACAAAGACCATCGAGCTCGCGCTCCCTCCAGACATCATCATGGTAAGCCTCCCTCCTCCCCTCATATCAACCCATCCATCAGCTTCCCTCCACCTCACCTCCACCTCACCTCCAAAAACCACAATCTAACTCAGCGCATAGTCTTCAATGAGAATCGCCCCAGCATCCTCCCACTCCACCACGCACTCCCACCTCTCCTCCCAATCCCTCGGCGCCCCCTCCGCTCCCGGCCTCCACGACACCATCCGCGCCGGTCTCGGTCCAACCCTCGCCTCGTCCACAACCCCAACCCCCGACTCAACCCACCCCCTCGAATCCCGTCTCAAAGCCTGGGAAGCCACGCAAGAAACCCTAAAGATGACATCTCTCCGCCGCAACTTCGGCCTCGCAGAGCCCGTCCGACGAGGGATGGAGCTCAAGATCACCCGCGAGGGAGAATGGCGACCCGCTGTGCTTGGAGGAGCGAGAGCGGGTGTGCATGAGGATATTCTGAGGGGAAAGGATAGTGAGATCAGCTGGGAGGATGTGTTCACGGGCGAGGAGATGAGGAGGGTGCCTGGATTCCATGAGGAGCTTGAGAGGAAGGTTCGGATGCAGTAGATGGCTGGACAGAAAGGGCGAGGCGTGGGTAGAGTCGAGGTGCTCCTGAATGCCCGTATAATGGGATGCGCTAGGGAGCTTGTAACATTATGGTGGACGTTGCGGGTGTTGCGGGTATTGGCCTGGCTTATTAGTATTGCGAGGGAAGGCGGAGACCAACATGGCGGAAACCAATACATGTGCCATACAAACATAGAGACCTTTGCTTAGGCAATGGGAAACGAATACCAATTTCTTTACTTCTTGTTAGATTGACTAATATTACTGAACCAGAGAAGTTCGTTGGTATATAAAGTTCACATCCCACTCACACGGCCCACATTCCGCCGTCTTGTGTTTGCCTAATGAGCTGTAGTGGTACATCACGTTTGGTCGGGATCAGGGACTTCGGAAACCAGCTCAGAAGCGAGAATTTGAACCGGAATCATAGACTACGTTCTATCTAGATCTGCCTGTTCTTGCAAAAAATTTAAGAGAACGCGAGAGGCAATATTTACACCTCGATATATAACAGCCAGCATGTTCCTTCTCATTACTATACACTATCGCCACCTACATCATCGAAATGGCCCTTCTTCTGATAGTGACCACATGTCGCTTGTCGTCTGTTACAGCAATTTGCGACTGCCCAACCCACTAGTGATTCCTGAACTTCTGAACCCTCGAATATCAGAGCAACCATGTTTCCGTCCAGAAGATGCCACAAGAACTAGAATCCCCCACACGGCGCTTGCTTGTTGACCAAAGAAATAAACAAATCCAGGAAATTTCGAACCGTAACGCCAAGTCTTTCTGTCGCAGATATAACAATCCGTTCGTACGTTTCATGAATGATGCGCAGTGCTATATGTAGTCCTCTTTGTCACGCCTAAATCCCGAACCATGCCTCGAAAGTAGAGTCTTCGAAAAACATCATAGGTATAAAGCAAAGCATATAGAGTGCATATGTGCGGGCCTTGGGAAAGTGCGTAGTGGAGGTGTTCGGGGGGTCGAGGCATCATAGGATGACGCAACAACACCCGGCATTGCTTTCACCGTCCCCTCTCTCTCGACCCATCCCTTTGCCTTTGGAAGCGTCCTCTTCATCAACGATGTCTTGTGGTCGAACCGTCATGTGTACCACATTTGGCGAGTCGGCATTGAATCTACACTCTGTTTTACCAACTAAATTAGTACTTGGAACTTATGATACGATATTGAAAAGGCATAGCTCAAAGAAATTCTCGTCTAGGCACATATATAGGACCGTTGGTGAGGTTCTCATGGTCATCCTGGAGAGATATGGGCGGACAGTAGCACATGGTCACCAGCCTGGTTGACGGTGGGTTGCCACCAAAACTGATAGCCGAATCTTTCATGTTAGACGTACCTTTTAATGCGGTTTTATCATCCAATAACCGTCCAAAATATATCAACCTTATACTGCTCGGGCTGCTTGGCTGGGGTTCCCATTCTTCTCGCCACTCCCTCAATATTAACTCCTTTAATGTGTACACACTTATACTAAAGGGATCTTTCTTTCCGCTTTCTGTAACCCCTGACACACTGACATTCCTCTTCGTAAGATATTTCTCATCAATCTTGTATGGATGTCGTGCGCCAGATGTAAGGAGGAGAGTGATAACAAGGACCGGACCGGCTTCAATTGTGGATGTAACGTGAGCTGGCATTTCTTCCGTCGAGGGACCAATTGCTACTGAATCGAGGCCTGTCACTGTTGGCGGATTGGAAGAAGGAGCTGCCGCTAAAGTTGTAATGGCGGCGTTGCTGTCAGACGATAAGGGATCGCTTGTCGTGATTGTTGATGGCAGATGGACCGCACCAGGGACCGCAGGAGACGTCGAGTTTTCAGATTTCGATCTTTCCGTATTCAAAGCCATATCCGGATTACTTGGTGAAGACGTTGTGCTGTCTGGAAAGGAGGTGACTATTGGCGAGGAGTGTGGGATTGAAACATCGTTGAGAAGGCCGCTCTGCGAACCGGCACCGACAGCTTTCTTGGAAACGCCCGAGGCGTCGAGGTCGCTCATCTCAACGCTGGTTGACGGGTGTGCTAGAGATGGCGATGTCGATGATACGGCATCAGATGTTGTCGGCATCGGGTCGCCCAGTTCTGCGGCCATGAGTGTGGGTTGTGGTGCTAAGAGTGCTGTTGCGGCTGCCATTGGTCAGGCAAATTGAGGGTCAGGATGTCAGGAATCCGGATGACGCAGATATTACTGTACTGTATGGGGGAGTGCCCAGCAATGCCAAACTGCCAATGCCAATGCCAATGCGATTGAAGACGCGGAAGTCTCAGTCGCACTGATTTGTCGAGACTCGAATTCCGGTCTTGTGGATGTTGCGGTGTGCTGTGCTGCTTGGGGACCGGCGAACAATTGACAACTGATCCCTTGGGCCCCTTGGAAAGGTAATTGGTCGCGGCTGAACAGACGCGAGCGTCGTATCGTCTCTGCCGAGTACTCCGTATAGAACAACCTTAATCCCTTAATCCAGGCCGTGAAATAACGGGATTGGAGAGAATTACAATAAAGGCTAACAATGTTGAAAGCGAGGGATGGGATGTTTGCCCAGCGACGCAGTAATCTTGGTCCTTGTGATGCGCAAATTCGAATAAATGCCTTGATGCCGTTCGTTCGGCGCGCTGCTTCCGAGGGTTGCGAGCGGCCAGCAGGCCAGCAGGCCAGGATACGTTCTTGCTGGCGTCTCGAATGGTCTGGAGGGTGGAGATTCTGGGGAAGCGTCAGATCATCAGATGAGACGGAGTGGCGAAGTGACGAAGTGTTTCCTACCCGTCGTGGAGGGTTTCCTACCCGTCGTGGAGGGTTTCCTACCCGTCGTGGAGGGTTTCCTACCCGTCGTGGAGGGTTTCCTACCCGTCGTAGAGTGTCTCCTCGAACGGAAGAGCAACAGAAGTCCGAGAATGTTGTAACGACGGATTGTGTGCCTCTGAGGAGAGGGGGGGGGGAGGGGAGAGGAGAGAGGAGAAGAGAGAGAGAGGAGAGAGGAGAGAGGAGAGAGGAGAGAGGAGAGAGGCGAGGGAGAGATGGTGCCTCGAATCCCTCGGGGGTACTTAGTACTCGTGAGATGTGGATGAAGCATGGAACTAGGAAGGGGAGCTGAATGCGAGGTACTATTTACTCCTTACTCCGGACTCTGGAGTAAATACTCTGGAGTAAATACTGGAGAAGAAAGTGTCGCCACGAACGGGAGGCAAGTCAAGTCAAGTCTGGTTCTGGTTCTGGTTCTGGGGTAGAATCAGATCGGGATTCCCGATCCGGGATAGATGGTGGACACCCGCCCATCTCCGTAAATACCGTAAACGTATTAATACTCCACCAGTGTGTGTCAGAATTCGTGGCGGCGCCAAGACCCCACCAAATATATGGAAAAGCAGTCAAATGTTATTATATTACAACAACATCACCACTATGCAGTCTTAATGGCTTTTCCCCCTGTTTCCCTTAGTAATTTACATCTATTAGGCATATCCATAATGCGTGCGCGCACCTCCTACATCGTGATCTTACTCCACTCTTCTTGTAAAATCGCCTTTAGTTCCTCTATACTCTTCCACACCCTACGACGCGCGCGCTGCTTCAAAATGTTCCAAATACCCTCCATTGGGTTCAAATCAGGGGATTGAGGAGGGTGTGCAAGCAGAGGGACCTAATTTGCGTCCCTTACCTTCTTTGCAAGGCCTACTTTGCGGTGACCGTGGCTTAGGTCACTATCCTCTTACAAAAGCCAATCTACTGCCTCCCTATTACGTGCAGAGTGAAGGGCGTCGATATAGATAGGTAAGAGGCGTTGTACGTAGTACTTTTGCGTCATAGTATTACCCTTAGGCTTTACTATCGTGGCATGCGGTAGTGAAGCCTCCCACTCCATCAAACGCATATTAAACTCCTCTATAGACTCGTATTTGCGCTTAACAGGCTTCCTAGGACGTTTAGGCTGTTGCTCTGTCTCTTCCTCGTCGTGGTAAAACTCTAGCTTCTCTGCCTTTGCCTCCTAATTAATCCACGTAGCAATGTGTAAAACAACCCCTGTTTTCTCTCCCCTCTCTTATATATTCTCTGTGTCGTAACGTGTTCCCTGCTCCCGTAGTATTAAGCCTTGACAGTAGGAAGAAGGATCGATATGTGCCTCGTCCGTAAAGTGTACTAAACGCCAGAAATCCTCTACCCGGTGATGCTCGTGATCGTAGCTAAATTACTTACGTAAATCAAGGTTTTTCTTTGAGATTTTCTTCTTAATATAAGCCTGCCGATAGCGTCCTCCACCGTTTATATGCTCCTTAAGCTTACGTTACAATTAGCGCTTCTATATAGGTAGTTAATAGTACTTAATTTGAGCCTCATAAAGCTAATCGCGAACGGGGTTTCTCGAGGGAGATATAAGCATTTTACACATATCTTCAGTAACCTTTGAAGGTCTACCTAGAATATCTGATCTCTTACGCGTACGACGATAGGTAGGGGAGCCCATTTCATAGCGTTGACGTAGCAATCTGTGTGCTATAGTTTCTGATGTGCCAGTGTCAGCTACAATTGCACGCAAGGTTTTATGGCCACTATGTTCATCAAACGCATAGAAAAACTTAGATCTTTTAATTGTATTTGCAACTGCAGGTTCAGAGGTACAATCAGGTGTAAGAGCGCGTTTTTTTGATCGTGTTAAAGGTGCCATTATTGTGTTGCAAAAGGTTGTTTACTTTCAAGGTTTTGATGTTTTTACTAATTAGGGGAATCTTGGCGCCGCCACGAATTCTGACACACACTGGTGCTCGGTTCGCCTCGTGATATTATCCTGAATATCCTCTCCGTATATATAAATATATAAATGGCACGTGCGTGCTTACGAAACCAGGTGTCGGGTCCTCGGCCGAGGACAAGTTCCCAACATTTTGACAAATGCATCACACCATGTCGCAACTACCTCTGCATGCATCATGAACTTCGTTGCTTTCAAATTCACGTCGAGTTCGCTTTCGCTTCATCTCTCATCCACTCCTCGAGTAATACTAATAAGTCACGGCCGTACCTCAATCCACCCGTCTTCATCCACGGTTGAAGTTTTCTCTTTAATTAGCATCGGTTTCATCCTTGACTTTGAACTTGATAGCCAGATTGGCTTTGTCTGTTCGCAGAAACTTCGGCTTGTCTAGCTTTCCCGAGTTTTCCATAAGCTGAGATGAGTAGCGCCAGTTGTCCGCTTTGGGTTACCATTGCGTGTTGCCATTAATCGCTCAATTTGCCACACGGCATCAGACGGCCTCACAAGTTTCATCCAATCATTCAATTTGGGACACATCTGCTTGTTTTCATACTTTCCTTCTATTTTCATAGTCATATTGGGATTTCCTCGAGATTCCAGTAGAAGCGCAGCGTTGTTCCCGTGTTGTAACAAAACCAAGGGAAGTTTTACATTGAGCGCCACAGGGATATCATGGTTTTCAGAAGTAAGTTGAGGGTTCAAGAAGTTCGTCTCCGTTGCTGCTAAACCAGTTATTGCATGTTGTAGAATACACGAAAGGGTCAAATGGGCGACGTCTTCTTCCCCGATGGCTTCGTATGCCCGTAGACCTGCTTTGTAAATCACGAAAGAAATCAGAATATGGTCCCGAGTCCTTACAGGATACCCGCTATTCATTCTTCCCCAACGACGCTTCGGTCACACTGTATGCCAAGTTGGCAGTACCCGTGAGAAGTGCGGTGGAGATACATACTGTTACCTGGCAGGTCGCATGGGCTTTGGTGCAGTTGGAATGAGGCTGAGAAAAGTTACTACCAGTGCTCGTGTTCTTGAATTCTTTTGCCAATGGATGTCCGGTCCTTCTCTTGTTCGATGGGCAACAGCATTGTCAATATGGATCTGTCAAGTCATCTCACTCACGCTTCTAGCGCTCAGCCGAGATTTGCTAGGCTCTGAGACGGGCATCAGGTTATCGAATTAGACATCAGACCACTCTTGTACCTCGAAGTCAGGCTTCTTGCAGTATCTGTGACTAAACTTTTGCATGATCTTGGGTTCTATGGTCGAGGGCCTTGAAGCAATCAGTCATTAAATGTTGCTACCTGAGATGGTGCTGTTTACCTTACACAACATGTGTGGTGAGGTAACTGGAGCCTCGCTGTGTTTGTTTGCTTGTTCTGTTAGCTTCTCGCACTTTGCGTAACAGTCTATCATATAAGATCAGGTCAGATTTCTCCTTGCGGTCTCTATGAGCAATCCGTTGTTCATCGCTTTCTCATTGACATTGGCAACCTCCTAGTCATATTTAAATAGGTATGCTTACTTGTTTCATTTAAACCCTAAAAACTACCATCTCAATGCGGCCAACACTGTCTAGAATCAGCTATCATACCACTGTTGAGTCGAAATGCCTTCATGTCGATCCTGTCATCGTGCCCGAATAGGAGGTCCTCGTCAGGAACAGCAACAACTTGTCAAATACCGAAAGGGAGATACACCTCACATAATCGTCAATGCGCCTTCTCATGTTGCAACATTTGATCAACGCCTGCTTCATCAGCATCTGCCAAAGCTCTTCCACCACGCTCGGAATGAAGGCAATCGAGTTGTAGACCCATATCAAATATTCGCACAAAACTTTACCCACGTCAGTGACCCCGGCACCTATACTACTGCTCTCGAGTGGGTGCTCAACCGTGTGCAAAATTATGGTCACCACCCATATTTTCCTGGTCAGACAATCAATATCAGACCTCAAGACAACGTGTTCCTCCGAATTCTTCAAGACCTTAACGATGCATTTGCCTTTGGAAACCACCAACTTATTGAGATACTCCTACAGCGGTCCGTAGCGTTATTGACGGCCATCAGCAATATTCTACGAGGAGATCAAGGTTTTGATCTCAGTGACAAACTTCTCGAGGAATACCTCCGCACTGCTGAAGCATTCTTACCTTGGTTTTCTACTTACGACCTCTGGTGCGCATTTGATGTAATGAAGGCGGCATTCCAGATCAGTGACCAGGATCCGGGAGCGGTTCGTCTCTTGAGCCAAACGCTTGGTCCGCAACAGAGAATTCAGCTACGGCAATTAGCCGAAGGGCAAGCCTGGCAAGGGGACTTGCTAGCCGCTAAGTTTGCGGCCTTCATTGTTTGAATTTGGGGTGGTGGATATGATTTATATATATGGTAGGTGGTTCTGCTTCAATGGCTCTCCGTCTCATCTCATTTGAAGGTTTTGTTTTCATCTAGAACTGAAGTCGCTCGCTCACAAACACACTCAAAACTAATCGACGCTTTAGACTTTTTCCAGAACAATGGTGCAACACATTTCCCAAGAGTAGTACCCCTACCACTTGCTCTTAACCATATATGAACAAATTCATACCTATCCTATTTTGCTTTCCCATAATTACTCGAGCTAGTTAGACATGGATCCATTTTGATCTTTACGTCCCAAAAGATGCGGTTCGAACCCTTATCCTACTCTATATAAACCGTTGTTTCAACGTCGAGATTTGCCTCAGCCCCGGCACTTGGAAACTTGAGGCTCACCACACGATTCACGTTATCCGGTCTAGTCACATCTGTCAAAGCATACTACGATGATACCATCTTTCCCTCGCTAATCATTCTAGCTTGCTGTCCAAATGTCCCAATCGCCATGCCGTCTAAGTTCTCAGCAGTGAAAACTAGGAAGAATTCGATAATCCCCTCGACGACAGGTTGACTAGAGTTTGAGACCCAGGAGGCGGAGATGAAGGGGATTCTGGAGCCGGAGGCAAGGCGGTAAGAGGATGAGTTGAAAAGGATCCTGGTGTGAATATGTGAGTGATGGCAGTCAGATATAAGAGAAGCTGTATTGTGGGGCGCTTTTGTGGGAATGACGGGGATCAAATAGGGAATTGACGCTCTGGTGAGGCCTTGCCGACATATTTCTACATCGGTGTGCTTGACTAGCTCTCGAACGGTGTCATATCTATGTCTACTTTCCAGAGAAACTTCGGTTATGCTTTCAATGGGGTTTATATCATCAGTGCAAGCTGGCAAATTGATTTCAACATTTCAGCGTCAATTGGTGGCTTCTTCGGCGCAATCGGCTCTTGATATATAGTCAACAAGTGAGGCACACCAGGACAATATTATGGGTCTCCCGTGTTGTCTGTATTGATTCTGTGCCGATTCGGATATTTGCAAGGGACTCGCACTTATTGATAGCCAGAAAGGTAATGTTGCGTTAACGGTCTGAATTGAATGAAAGCACGCAAACCCATGGCAGCTCACTAACGGACTCTCCCTCGGAGCTTTCCTAACCATCACTTCTTCGTACGCAGTAGAAGCCCACCCAGTTGAAGTCCGCCGTCTCACTGCCTATAAGATTCCATTCGCTCTCCAATTCATCTTCCCGATCTTTCTACTCGCCGGTCTTCCATTCCATCCGCAATCTCCCTGGCCCCTCGCTCGAGCTAATGGCCCTAACGAAGCTATCATCTCACTTACTCGATTAGGCTTCCCATCGCCAGAACCCACTTTAAGCGAGATCTCTCGCAAACTTCAACGCATGAAATTCAAAAGGAGGAATCGACATCATATCTCGACTGTTTTGGCGGACCCCATCTGCGCCGCACTGGAATCGCAAATGGGTTCTTCGCTGTTGCCCAACTTACCGATGTTGTCTTCGTTATCGGCGATAGTAGCTACTTTCTCCACCTTGGAGGCCTCTCGGCATCTCAGGGGAAATTCGATGGCCCAGCCGGTTTCGAAGAACTAGGACGCGGTTAACAGGAGTGGCTAATGGGACGTGGTGGGAAAAGGGGGGCGAATAGGACTAACGATCTCGCTTCCGTCGGTAGGGGCAACGAGTCCCCATTTTTCCAATAGGTCGTTGAGGATGAGGTGTTCGACTACGAGCGTTATTCCGATTGTTAGTGTTAACTTGCCAAAAGTTAGCTGATGTCAATGTTATACGCACACGTATCTCATAGAAAAGCCGCACACTATCATCAGCACGCCACTTCCATTTAGAACAGCCTTTTCAATTCTCTACCTCAGCAACAAGCACATTCTGCATCAACCTCCCTTGCCACTGATCCCCGCCCCTAATAGCGGAAACACAATCTGCCACGCTACATCCACATTAACCCCCTCCCTCGGATACCTCGTCACGCCCAGAACATCCGGTCCACCCTTTGGCGTGCCGTTGAAGAAACTGAGCTAGATTTCCACTTTTATTATACTGTATCACTCCTTTCAAAATTCAAATATCCAAGAAAGTTCAACGCACCAACAACCAAAGTCAAGGCAACATAACCCTCGTCCTCGGTTGCCGCTCAATCGCCATCTCTTGGTCTTTCCAGTTCTTCATGATAGCTATCGAAGTTATCCTGCCCTACAACTCGATCGTTATTCTAGAGTTCAATTTAGAACTCTTGTCGAAGCTGTAGCATACTAGCATACCAGCTATTGCCGAACAGGGGTCGTCTCTTCGCACTCGGTAAGGTTAATAACCTTATAGTGGGGCGCAAAAAGTTTGTTGCCATGTGAGTGACATAACTTTAAGCGATTCAATAGCAGACTCGAATTTTCGGCTTAACGCTCTACTATTGGATCGCTTGCTAGCATTACCGAACTTGGGTACAAACTTTTTACGCCCCATATAAGCTACTGTAGTACGGACTTAGCAGTGTCAGAATAGGGGCACAAATAGCGGAATAGTACAAATACATTCCGCCTTCAGGCAACTTTGGTGCAGAGGCCAGATTCTCTTGTAACGAGCCTTGCACCATGGGTCTGTGCGCTACAGGGCATTTTACCGATTTTTCCAGCCCCTCCACCCCTATTTGATTAAATCCACGAATATGGC
>MU251865.1:0-23617 GCA_019669835.1 Amylocarpus encephaloides
GCTGGGTTCAGCCAGGCTATCACAGACGGCAGTGGTGTACAAGGCTGATCGGACCTTCAGAGCTCAATCACCCTGATTGTATATCTCACAAATGGTAAAGGAAGATAGGATGGATGTTTTGGGATTCTATGTCAGGGAAGTATGGCAAAGGAGCAAGTGTATTTTGGGAGAAGGAATGGAAGACAATTACAGCAGAGTCTTATTGCGAGCATACTTTCCCAGTTATATGGAACTACCTTTACAACTCTACAAACCCCCACCAAGGATTGGCTTTTCAGCAAGATGGAGGATCAGGACACAATGCAGCGTATACATTGGCATACATGGCAGAAAGAGGGGTTGTACCAATCTTCCACTATCCATTCTCTCTAGATTTGAATCCAATTAAGGCACTTTAGGACAGGATGAAGGATATTTTAGGGAAACTTCACCCTAAAGTCCACAGGAGATCTAAAGAGCTAAAGGCAGCTATTTTAAAAGCATGAGAGGCTATTACAGATACAGAAGTAAGGGAGTTAGTAAGTACAATACATCAGCGTTGTTTAGATGTAAGAGATACTCATAGAATGTATACAAATTAGTAGAACAATCTAAAGAGCCTCAATTTTAGATACTGTTCAGATGGAATAAATTTTAAAGCAGCGTGTTGTGGCGAATTTACATTCTTTAACCCCTGTAGAGAGTAACTTCACCTAGATTTAAGCGATTAGGCGACATCAACAGCATCCTTAGGAGAGTATTAGCTAAGTCCACCGAACCACTGGAACTTTAAGTCTAGGCGTTTGGCCGGTATATTATTCTGTCAGGATCTGGACTGCCCCGATCCCTTTCTGTCGATTGCACGTGACAATATTCCTTTAGGCATTTCTCCCCTTGTTCAACCCTCCCAGTGTCGAGCCCAGAAAATAATTCCATAGCCTAAAAGTGTATGAATATTACACCTAGGCAGTCCTCCGATTTTGCAAATGAATAGCAACGTCACCGCAACGTAACGAGGTAAGAGCAACGTATACTCCATCTTCGTAGAGGTCTTCATCTTATTCTTGATAAAAGTAAAGTTTTAAGAACCTGTTTCCCTCCCCCATTTCTTCAAAGAGCATCTGGTCTTCACAATCGCCCGAGCAATGTCCATCCTCCTCCCCCTTTACCTTTACCCCTGGCCCGGCGTCTGGGACCCCCTCTACACAGCGTACCTCCACATCCCCATCTCCTTCACTTGCCCTTGCCCTTTCCTCTCCCTCACACCACAACTAACACCCTTTCCTCTCCCCCAGGGCGACCACCCACCCCCTCGTAAACTTCACCGTGGTCCTCAACCCCTGCTCCGGCCCCTGCACAACACGTCCCATCGAACCCCCCTACCTCCTCGAAATCCCCAAACTAGCCCTCTACCCCAACATCCGCACCCTCGGCTACGTCGCCACGAACTACACCTCCAAACCGCTCTCCGATGTCATCGTCGAGATCCAGGCATATGCGAACTGGACGAGTATTCTGAATGACAGCAGGGTGGCCGTGGATGGGATATTTTTCGATGAGGTGCCGGGGCCGTATGACTGGCGGAAGTATGACTATTTGAAGTTGGCGCAGAGTGAGGTGAAGAGTTGGGAAGGGCTAGGTGAGAAGCTCATCGGTAAGAAGCTCCTTCGCCTATTCCCCCGTTTGTAAGTAAAGGACGGGATGTTGACAAACCGCAAGTCCACAACCCAGGCACGATTCCCGACCGTATATGGAACTATATGAACCTCACCGACATAACGATAATCTTCGAGAACACCTTCAACGCCTTCCTCGACCGTCCGACGTTCGACACGCTGAGTGGGTTTCAGACCGCAGCTGAGAGGCCGAAGAGTCAGTTGGCGCTTATGTTGCATACGTTACCGAATTTCACGGATGGGATGTTGAGGTGCATGGTGAAGGAGATGGAGGGTATGGTAGATTGGATTTATGTGACGGGGAATGGGGTGAAGGATGAGTATTGGCATAGTTTTTCGAGTCTGTTTGGGGGGTTTGTGAAGGCTGTGGACGAGTGATGTGGATTAAAAAGGGAGAGGCACCTAGTTGTGAATGTCAACCTTTGAGGATCAGAATGTGTTGTTTGAAAACGATATTTAAATTTTGCAATTGATATCTTCATTTGAGAGGCAGAGGACCTATAGTTAGTTCCTTAACCCCTTTCTGATCCAACATCCCATCTGACATTTCGATACGCCATCTTGATCGCTGTGTCGTATCTGTAACCCCCTCATCTAACATGAATCATATCCGTCACTCGTCTTAAACTTTTGGCACATATCCCTCCCCCAACCTGGAAATCCAAATGCAATCCCCACACCAAGTTGCCTTCTAATAACTGATGATCTGTCCTCCCTCCCAAGTCTCGCCCGCCTCCAACTTCTGCCATCCCTTAACAGCTCCGGCCTCAACACAAATCATATTCCTATACCCCTCTGCTGGCGCAAAATCCGCCATGCTCTTCGCATCAACCCATGGGTTCCAGACAACGACTTCATTCAGGTTGTCTCTTGTAATGGCGAATTTCTTCTTGCTGCCTTCACTCACCGTGACAGCAGTGCTTGGTCCACCGGTAGGAGTGTAGACGCGGTCAGTCTTACCAGTGATTGTGACGGGCTCAGCCGGTGAGGTGTTCGTGCTGATGGGGTTGGTGACTTTATCGACATACGTCGAGGATTCGAGTCCGGCGACAGACACAACGGAGATGTCCTACACACCAATTAGTCTCCATACCCCCGGATCGACGCAAAAAACTCCAAGCTTACAGCAACCCTCAAATAACTATGCATAAGCGCCTGAAACTCCCAAGCCTCCCCCCCTTCATTCCTCACCACCATACTAGTAGTCAAACTATCCTTCCCAAGCGTAACACTATATATCAACCCAAAGCTATATGGCCAAGCCTTCTTACTCGCCTCGCTCAACTCCGCCGAGCTAAGTCCAAAATCTAGCTTAACACTGCTGTCACCGCCGTCTTTCGTCTCCGAGGACTCGGAGGTCGATTTGCCGAGAAATTCCCAGGTCGAGGTGCGTGCGAATCCGTGTTGGGGGAGCTTGGAGGTCGCTTCGTGGGAGGGAGCTGTGCCAAAGACCTGGATGATCAAGCAGGTTGATTAGCCACCTGTACACCTGTACTCAATTCCGCTCGCATCTTCTCTTCCATCCTACTCATTCTATACACCAGAAGACATACCGGGAAAACCAGAGGAATCCCACCCCTCACAGCCTTGCTCCCATCCATAACAGCCTTCTCGCTCAACCACAACTTCTCCTCCCCAGCTTTATCCTTCCAACTGGTGATCGTGGCGCCATACAGCAGGATCTCGACAGATTCCCCCGAGGGCAAGACGGCCGAGACACGAGAGTTAGAGTGCGAGATGTTGACCTGGGCCTGTGGCGCTGGGGCAGGTGTGGCCGAGAGGGCAGAGGGCTTCTTTGGGCGGTCGACCATGGTCGAGGAGGAGAGTACCGAGGGGTAGCTGTGTGGTAGAGGGAAGGCGATTGAAGGGTTGAGAGGCTTTGAGGGGATGGAAGTATAGAAGTATTGGGGATCGTGAGTGAGTGGGTTGATTGTATGGGTTTGTCACTTCTTGTACGAGCTTGAGAGTGGAGGGGAAGAAGAAGGTAGCGGGGTCAAGGTTATGGCATATGTGATATCTCCTAAGCGACGCATCCTTGCAACTCTGAAACCCAAGCGCTTAAGCGACCCATCGTCACGTGCAAGGTTATTTTTAGCCAAGTCTTCAGGCCCGGTCAAGTAGACATTTCAAACTGATTTTATGCTAGTCCTTCTGATGGTATCATCACATCACAGACCACGATACGTATACTCCGTAGAAACATAACAGAGTAAGCCTCCCTGTCGTACGTCCATGTATCCCAAATTCCAGACCCGCCTTGCCATTACAACTCCCTCCACGCAATGTCATGTCACGATGCTCCTCAAGCGTCTCTCCCTCTCCGAGCAGCATTATACAGACTCCCCTTGGCATCCATAAACATATCCTCGAGCAAGTTTGCCTGGTCTCTGGAGTAGGACGCGGAGCTAAGGTGTGTAGTTAAGTCCGCTAACGCCCGTAAAGCTTCTTGAAAGGTCCACGTCTGAGGCACCAAAGGGGATGCACTGGGACCAGAGCTGGAGGTGGCGGATGCTGATGGAATAAGTCGATTGAGTTCCTCGGGTGGCTTGCTTAGAGAGACTGCAGAACTAGAGTCAACGGGCTCGCTTGCATCGGTCTTCCCTGCTGCTGAACTCTCAGCTTTTCTGTTCTGCTGAACAGCCTCGAGGTCTCTCGCGTCCTCCATAGGATGGCCTCTTTCTGGCGATCCAGCAACGCTTGATATATCGTCTATCTTTTCCTCCGAGCTCTCTTGGCGCGAGCTTTCCGAATTTCGGGTATCCTTAATAAAATCCTGGGCCTTATTGATATCGATATCTGAAACTTCAACTAATGCCTTCCTAGAAACTGTATTCCTTCCCTCCTTTGCTCCGTCAGCTTGTTTCCTCGATCGTTCTACCGGCCCCGCGGAAACAAAACCCACATTATCGGTGACTGCCTCGGCTAGATTTTCCGTCAACTGCACCTTGCCTGTCGATTCTTGCATGGAGCTTTGAGAGGCAAGACTTGGACTTTGATTTAGGCTACGCGTCAATCTCTGGGAGTATCCTTCTCTCTTGCTTCTCGATATCGGCGTTGACTTCTTGCACTCGTCAATGGCAGTCTGTGGTGTCGAGGGATCCTCCGCTACTAGAGACATGCTGGCAAGGTCGAGTTGCGAGACTTGTGAGGATTTTCGGGGAGGCCTGCCCCTCCGCTTCTTCTGGGGTAGGCCTTCCGTTGGACTATCACCAGTCTTCCTTTTCCTAGGTCGTGAATCTGCTAGCTCATAAGCTTTCTGATCCACCTCGATGCAGTCGCCATCTTCTGGCACGAATTTCTTGCTCAAGGGTCCTTGGACAGTTTTTGCCGGAGTATTGATGACTACTTCAAATTTCCCTGAGGGTGGAGACGGGTTTTGGTCGTTCTGTCTGGGAGCAGCAAGGTTCTTCAATACAGCTATGCGTATTGATGGCGATGAATCTCCGGGATTTCTTGCGGGGTCCTTTGCTGTTCTGATGGATCGTCTCGGGGTGCTTGTGGAGACTCTAGGAGGATCCTCTGAGGCATTTTCGAAGGCTTCCTCTATACGGAGAAGGCTCGAATCATTAATGCCACCATCGTCTATGCCTGGAACGCTTGCTGCAGGTGAATTACCAGAATTACCAGCAAACTTTTTAAGTGACAAAACGGCATCTTCGAACATGTCATCCATAGCAGGTAGAGACGGACTTTGCGGTCGTAGTTCCACATCAAGAGCCCTTGCTGAAGGTGACGCAGAATTTGCTGCAGGCGTTCCCATAGGAGGATTTGCACAAACAATGTTCGGGTCTGGAGAGTTGGAAGGAATTTTTGGGGCCTTTCTATTATTCGTGATCATTTCTGTGGTTGGTGATGCCTCTCTCGGAGAAAATGGGAAGTCGTGCTTATCGATAGATATGAGATCGATACTCTCGATATCTCTCGTGATCTCAGGACCAATGGGCGGAGAAGAAGCGGGCGCTGGCGGGTTCACAATCCCAGGGCCACTTCGCTTCGGTGTTGGCGAAGAAACCACAAAGGCGTCCTCTTCGGGCATTGGTGTAGCAGTTTTCCGTAGGATGGACGAGGACCGGCGGCTTTTCGAAGATGCTCCATAGGATGGTAACTCCACTTCGACAATCGCGTCGGCCGCATTCTGCTTGGAGCTAGATGTAGGATGGAAATCTTTGAACATCGGAGCTTCTGTGACCTGTCGCTCCTTAACCTCCCGTTGTCTCTCTGTCAAAAGGCGCGAGGGGCCGTTTTCATCCGCTAGTGGAGACGAATCGACCACCTCGAATTGGATTTGAGAGTCCTGATGTCTGAGCCTCGGGGTACTTTCATGCTTACGAGCCTTGATATTGCTGTCCCCGACGGTTCCCTCCCAAACCCGCTTCCCAACAGCAGGACTACTGGCAAGGTGGTTAGGTATAACAATGTCTGGGGTGGGATCGCGAAGTGCATCTGTAGCCTTCAGCCTAGCCCTGAGCGAGTGTGATAGACGTGGACCACCCCGACGATCCTTCTTGGCTGATGCGAGACTGGGTGTGGCTGGAAGAGGCTCCTCCTGGCTTTCAACGAAGTCGTCAGCTGCTTGTCGCTGTCCAGATACAACTTCGTTCAGTGAGCTTTCGGGAACGAAGGGAAGCTGAATATCGACAACAGCCCGAATCCGTAAAAGTGTGTCTAGTAAGCGAGGCGGATATTCAAATGTTTCGCTGGAAAGACCGAACGTTGAATTCCACATTTCAATACTTTGGTTTACTACGGGCTTGTGAGAGCTTTCGAATCCAGATTGAAGAAGGGGCTCGAGTTCGGACAGAATTTTCGGCCATCCATACATCTCTCGAAGCGGTTCTATCGACCTGCAAAACACATCCCACAATGACATGATCTGCGCCAGGTTAGGTCAAACTTACAGGGGGAAGATCCGGATACATACCTGTTGTGACAAAATCTTCGCGTCGCCGAGTAGCTTGTTCTTGTCGGCAACCCACGCACTGATACCCAGTTGTATTTTTGAAATGGCACCAAAGCGAAGATTCTGCGGACATCTACCTAAGAAATCTACCGTTGCAGCAATCATGTCGGAATAAGTCTTGATGTGCACCTTCTCATATGATATGAATGCTCTAGACAGTGACAGCTGCATGTAAACGTATAAGTCCGTGTACGGGTCATACTCGTGCTTTGGACCATCTTTCACTCGGCCCCAGATCTGTCGATATGCCCCATCCAGTGCGCGACGATCTCTCGGGTATGACGCTTCCTTCAAGATATTGCAGTAGTAAGATAGGCTGAGATCTGAAGGCGCATTCTTCGGGCTGACTGAGTATTGCACAATTGTACTTGCAAGTGGTTCAAGAACAACAATTGCGCTGCCCGAAACACCGGCGATCCCTCCAGACGCGACAACTGCCACTTTTAACAACGACTCCCATTGAGGAAGCGGTCTTTGGGGGGAGAGGGTGAGTCCACGTTCAAGAATGCGCGTAACATTACGGTACACCCTCCCAATCGGCACATCATGAGATCCGCTGTCTTTTCCTTCCATTGTCCCGTCTACCACGACGGCTATAAAATCAGCTATCACACACCAGATTGACCGCGAAGCGTCTGAATCTTCGGCTAGGAGTGCCTGCAAGTCCAAGGCGAATTTGGTAGCCTCGAACACATCGGAACTGTAAACAGCGAAGAAAGGAGCAAGGATTGAGCGACAAGATTCGTGAAAGGTTTCGTCATATTCCAGGCCAGGTGAGGGTCCTGTCAACATGAGACCAAGGTGATGTAGAGGGGTTCTAACGTCCCCTTTTAGATTTTGCCTCTCTAGTCGACTTGGAGTTGCCACCGGCATGAAATCGTCGATCCCCATGCAGAGTTCACGCTGTGTAAAGGGAAGGAGACCAAGTCCTTGGATAGCCACCACGACAAGTCTCTCGAAACATTTCAAAAAGTCTTCTCTCGATTCGTTCGCCGGCGCCATCGCCACGATATTACTTGGCCCAGTTCGCCAAATGCTCTGCAGGAAGCCAAAGATTGAAGCCACGGCGACCATCGTGTCATTGGACACCTTGACTTCTTTTCTAGCTGCGGCTGCAACGGAATCGATGTAAGTCTTCCAAAGAGTGAAAGCTTCTGTGTCATGGCTCAGATCCCAATAGAGCTTTCGAAGTAGAGGAGAAAGCACCTCAAACACAAGTCCAGACTTGTTTCTTAGCCATTTCGTATCTAATGCCGGGAGCTCTTCTGGAAGAACGTTTTGGCTTCCGCGATTGAAACCAGATCGTTCCGGGTCCCATGGGCGTTGGAAGCTTGAGTCGAAGAGATATCTCAAAATCCGGCAGCCGTCTAAAAGCTTTTGCCTAGCCCAAGCTGGGCTTTCATTGAGATTGGTTGGGTTGAGGGAATTGCCCACAAAGAGCACAACATAACACTGCCAAAAATTGTCTAGCTGTGCGGAGGTGGAACCAGGCCTCAAATTGTAGTAGAGCAGGTTGCAGGCGCTGCCAAGAACAGTTTCTCGTACACTTCCGGGTTTGCGTGTCTTAAGCTGCTTGCTGATTGGACCAGGAAGGAGCTTGATTATATCGTTCTTGACCGATTCTTGTCTACAGACTGCGTAGACGAAGCGATTCCAGGCGAAATTAAACTCCTTCCTTGTAGGGAGGTTACTGGTATTGAGACAGGTCTGTAAGATGCCGAGGAATAGGGCCCAGTGAGGCCATTGTCTATAGAGCTGTGGCTTGCCTCGTAGGAATAAAATGATGATGCTCCAAATCTGCGGCACACAGGAAGTCTCACCATGGCTATCCACTTTCTTGCTCGGGACCAGGACTTCCATCCTCTCCGTATAGAACTTTGCATGCGTCAAGCCTTTACCATCCTGTTCATCGAACAGTTTAGTGACTGCCCGTGATATATTTTGATCATCCCCGAGGGCGTAAGACGCCTCCATTCCGAAGGTAAGAGCCTCTGTTCGAATCTCTTCTATGCTACTGATCATGTCCGTGAAAAGGTTGTGTAGCCAGACAGGATGCGCAGCTAGTTGGGAGGGCGATTGACGGAGTAAGTTTCGGTAGACGTTAATCCTAGAAATAACAATAGATTTTCCCTTGGCGATAGATTCTATGTCGAACAGTACAGTGATCAATTTTCCAATTCTCTCGCTACTCATGACTTTCGGGGGGAACTTCTGGGATGCGAGTGCATGCATGAGATGTACCACAACGTCTCTTGGCGTGCCCACCTCTTGGAGAACTTGACATGCGTGGTTAACGAAGTTTATGCCAAAGTTTATATTGCTGCTGGCTCCAATTTGTGGCAGGTGAAGTAGAGCTGAAAGTAGGAACAAGGCCTGCAGTGCGAGTGAGTGTTCCCCTTCGATCTTCTGGCAAATATCCCGTAAAATGAATTCGAGAAGTAGGCCCATTTTGTCTTTTAAAGCGTTTGGGTCTGCCAAAGCATCTGATGCCTTCAAAGAATTGACTAGCAAAATATATGCATCTAACCTATCACCTGGCCCGCCCCTAGCCAGCTGCTCCACAATGGCCTGAAGCATAACCGCAAATGTCTGATATTGGTGTATAGCAAGGAGTTTCGACGTGGAACCTGAATTGGTGGACAGACGCCCCTTCAGAATGGATTTTGCAGGCTTTCGTCCCGCCGAGGGTTGTGGATTGAGGGTCTGTTCTGGACCTCCGTTCTCTTGCGAGCTTCGTGAGGCGTCGCTATCGTCGGCCGGTTGAGCAAAGCCAACTTTCTTGCGGCCCAGCAATATAGTGTTCGGTGTTCTTGATTCCGCGGGAGGTACTTCGGGCTGTGAATCTAGTCTGGTTTTCCTTGACGAAGGTTTCGATAGCTCGTTTCTCGTGGGCAGGAAATCGCCACTAATCTTACCCTTTTCATATTGACTCGGTCTGCGCGAGGGTGTCAAAGACTTGGCTAGCTGTGGTGGCATATTAGATTCTGCTGCTTTTGATGCCGCTGCCATGGCGGCGAGCTCGAGGGCTGCAGTTCGTTCGGTTGAGGATGGATCATGTTTCTTCGGTGTTTATGCCATGGCGAGAGGACAAGTTGCCCGTTCTACAGCTTGTCTGTATATCACGGGTGCGAATGTAGATTGGGTGTTGTTGGAAAGCACAAAGTCTTGGGCGTGGTGAGGTTCCCACGAGATCCAGGATTGGACGCGACTGTGTTTTAACCCCTGATGTTTGGCGTTATACTAATCACGTGCTTTGGGGACTTTCTAAGGTGCAGTGCGTTTATTAGGTAGGGTAGGTAGAGTAGGTTTGGGCAGAGGGTATAATCCTACTCAACGGGTAGGGTAGTAGTATCCAACCCGAACTACCATTGGGTTACCCGAGATATTCAAGAGAGGAAACACGTGATTATAACATGACTTCTATAGTACCACTGGCACTAATAAGCTATATATATCTAGTACTACCAGAGCTTAAGAGTACTCTAATAGGTCTTTGTTATATACTAGAATATTAATACTACTATAGCCATAAATAGAGTAGAAAAGATAGCTTGTAATGCTCGGAATTGCACGCTAAAGTGTTCACATGACCTCTCTTATCCCACGTGACTACCCGGTTTCCCCAGGGTAGTTTTACTATCCATACTTAGGATCCTACCCTGCCCAGCTATCTCCTGCTACCCTACCCGAGGTAACCCAGGGTCTGTAGCATACTTCGCAGGTAGTTTGTGCTGAGGTGAAGCTTGCTTGAAAAGAATTCATGTATGCTACAAACGTGCACTTATAGAATGGTTGAGATCTACGTAACTAGTGATTCTGGTTTCTTAAATGGCGTCTGCTTGTGTTCCTGCTATAGTAAAGAATGTGTGCATTTATTCCCTCTAAAATGTCTTCTTCTACAGACTCCGACTTCTACTTCCTACGAAGTATTAGTCAGTGAAGCCCCATCGATTTAACCATTTAATATATTGTAGTCATAGGAGTACGATACTCGGGAGATCTCCCTTGTCAACAAGGCCAAGTTACCTGAAATATCATCCTTCAATTGGCAACTTGCAGTCAAAGGTTCCCACCCATCAAGTGTAATTGTTGTACAGGGAGTAGTATTTCATGCCGCCTGCCCAGTTTTTGAATCTGCTAGAGACGTAAAATTGAATCCTTATACGCCCCAGGACTATTTTCAAGTGCAAATGCTACGATAATGAGGAAGCATCAGTCATAAATGCTTCTTGATTGTCATGAATCGACATCCTCGGGGAGTTCCTCAAACCTTCCTTCCTGAAAGGCCTTGGTGACAGGATTTTCAACATTAACCACACCAGTCGCCTTAAGTCTGTGAACATGTGTGAGCAGTGGGTGATATGGAGTGTCTGTAAAGTGCTCACCTCTCAAAGAGAACAAACAAGCGCTCTGCTTCTCGTTCTTTCTCCTCCTGGGTCATCTTGACCTCAACGTGCTCCTCCTGGTCCAAGAATTGTCCGGTGACTGGATTGATGGCTCTGTCTATGTTCCGATTATCTTGACTCGCTCTGGTGTTGCGTCTCCCGCTGCTGCTAGTACTCCAAGCCTCCAATGCGTTCTCGGGAATAGGAACATTGTGCTGGAACAAAAAACCGGATGCAAATCCATACCCGACATTTTGCACGAATCTCCTTGCATCTTTGTCGCTCATGTCGAATTGCAGCCCAGATATCGTCTCACGTACCTGCGGTGTACCTGGATTGGTTGAAAGTCGTAGTAGTCTCGAAGCAAGACTTTCTGCCCTTCCTAATGGCTGTTGTCGGTCCACCGCCGAAGGTAGAATGACTCTCCTCATTTGTTCCTTGGCATCACCTGGTCCAACTTCATACATTTTTCGAAGTAGCGTGAGTAACGGGGAAACCAGCTGTTCGAGTTCAGGGTCCTTGTAAATCTTCGTAGACTTGTCTAGGATCTCGATGAAGCAATCCAAATATACATTGGGCGAAGATTTTGGGAAGAGAGTAGGGACATTACTCTTGTTGTCCAAATCGAGATTGAGGAGAGCATTGACTAGTGGGGCCACAGGAGCTTCGAGAGGATTTTGAGAGGCGATAGGAACCTTGCTGACGACGGTGAGAATAGGATGCAGAGCCGGCGTAAAGCTTGCACAACGATCAGGACAAAAGTGCGTCAAATTAAAGAGCAGCTTGAGGGATTCGATCAAAGCCATATCTTGCATCGGATCCTTCGTCTTGGTCGCCTTTGCCTGGCATAGCTTTCCGTGTCGACTAATGTTGACGCATATATTTTCTGCCAATTTATCCTCATCAATCAAATTTACGATATCGATATTCGTGTCGTAGGTCGTCAGAAAGAGGATCCGCGACACCAGGAACTCGTCATCCCTGCTATCCAACTTCAATTTTGCGCACGCCTTTGACATGTATCCTAGGTCCACGAAAATCTGTCTCGTTTCGGCTCGCAGAAGCATGGCGTTGGCGAGACATCGTAATGCTGCTCGAGATGTGTTTTGGGAAGGGCTATTGAAGGCGTGTCGAGTCAAGGTTTCTATCCCCTATAAATACTCTTGTTAGCAAGAGGACGCCAACAAAGACGTAGCTATGCGATAGAAGCATGCGTGCGCGACTGACCTCCTTGGTGAAGATAGGATCTGCGTGCGTGGGATCGCGACCATAGACTTTAACTTGTTCCAAAATTGCATCTCGTTCTGCAGGTCTTCATTAGAACCTAGGTTGTTCCACCATGCGAAAGTATGCGTACGATGAGGGAGGAGACTGATCTCTTGTAAATCCGACTTGAGTTTTCCCATCAGCTTGGTGAGGTCGTCGAGCTTGGCTAGAAATGGTCAGTCGCGACTTTCGAGGTGGTCATTGAAACCACACCTTCTCCTGTCAACTCGGCCGAGGAGGCTGACGATCTAGGGGTTGTTTTCGGCGTCGATTTGGACATGATGGAAGAGGAGGAGGAGGAGTTGGGTCTTCGAAAAGGATTCATGGGGCGTCTGCGGAAAACTTCGTCTCGGCTCGAGAGTCGTTGATATTGCGGTCTGCGGAAGGTAAGACAAGACCCATTCGGTATTTTCACGAAGCTCGATACAATTGTTTGGTATATTCAGCGTTTGTTGTTAAGAGATGCAGAGGTCGGAGGGAGCGAAAGAGGGTAGTGGTCACCTGTGCCAGTACCGAATGTGAGGTTCGTAGCTATGGTGGAGGACATGGGAGGCTGTTCTGGGGGCCAGGAGCTTGGAAATCTTGGTATATATATCGGATATATTCAGCCGCCTGAGTTCCACAAAGCCGGCAACACTCCTGGCATCGACGGGGGCAAATTGGATTGGCCGCTCACACAGCAGGGACTGTACAGTACTTAGCAGGCAGCTCCGAGGGGGAGGGGAGAACAAACCGCTCTCGAGGCTCTCCCGTCTTTCGATCACGGAAAGGATGATGCGCGATGCATGCAAATGACCTCCCTTGCTGCCGTGTTGGCGGGTGGCGGCCAGTCAATGACGGGTCCAAGGTGGAGATGGAAGATGAAGATGGAGGGGTGAGAAATGGAGAAAGGGGGGTGGTTTTCCATAATAGGTTTAGACCACGCCTTGTAGCCTGAGGCATGTAGTTACATCCTACGTCCAATCGTATTTCTGGGTGCACTTCCGTAAGCGGCCTTACTTAGTAACAGTTCCAGAATAGGGGTACAAGTAGCGGAATCGTACAAATGAATTCCGCCTTCGGTCAGCAGTAGTCTAGATTCTCTTTTAGATACACTCCTATTTCTTGTACAGTACGGAGTACTTCTTGCTAAGGAAGTACTCGTACTCAAGGAACCCTGTCTCGCTTAGCCCAACCAAACAAGAATAAATAAAGTACTTTATGTTAAGATCGATGGTGACCTCTCCTGACGTCTCATGATGATTGTCAGCACTTCCAAGGACGCAATACAAGTATGGCAGCTTCATTGAGCATCCAGGTGCATCATAATTGGTTGAAATATGTCACAGCTTCTGCAACGGTCGCTTAAGCAGCACAGGACCATCAACCGTACGCGTTCAGACGCCGACATGTATTCATGTACCTTAAGCATGACTTCATGCACTCCGATCCTTTACGAATGCGAAATGTCCAGATCCTGCGACATAAGGTCCGATGGTGGCAATCTTCCCCCCAGAATGCCCTTCTCGTTTACTGGCGAATAAAACAGCTCCTCAATTCGGCACCCTTAGGAGGCAATGCCCTTCGATCTAGGAGAAGATTGTCATATACCTCGATTTACCATGTGTCATCCTCGTCAGCGGGCGTCGAAAGTTTAAATAGAGGATGTGTACCGCCCTGTGAGCTTCGTGTACTACAACATCATAGTAAGCATCTACACCGCTGAATTCCGAAAACTTCGGTCACAGAATCATATGTTGGCACTTCGAAGGGTCTCTTTTAAAACGCCTGGTTTTCGACAATACCAAAGACATCATGCTTCTGCCAGAGCATGGTGCAAATATCCAACGAAGAGGATCGAAATTCACATGTGTGCTATACAAGTCGCGTCGAGCAACTTTCTCTATTCCAATGGGTACGCTATGGTCCTAACTCTTCTATCTAATGCTTCCCAATTTATGTTTACTTTGATGTTCGCATTTATTACTCTGCTATTATAATCCTTCTAGTACTTAGCATGGCGAGGCATGCAATATGTCTTTTGATCCGTCGAGAGAAAACATATTTATCAAAATGTTGCCGAGGGGCTTTAAGCAATACCCCATTCACATCGCCCTTCGAAGGTTCTATATTTCGAAGGACAATATACTCGATTGGCCTTAAAGCTCGATGAAAATCAACTCATAGATTCTAATCAGCGAAGGAGAATTAACATAATTCCTCTCCCCTCGAGAAGAAGTTCAGATATTAGCCCGTTCAGCTGCGGCCAGGTTATAGCTTTCCGTAGTACTTCACCACGCAGTCTGATTGCGCATCGGGATAGTGCGAATGTTTGCGAACGTGATAGTTGTCCAATTCGCCAGTGTTACGATGTTCTTTTCATGGGATCTACTATATGCCACCTAGTGACCGAGCATTAAATTATCCTTTGTTCCCAAGGACAATCTTCTCAATTGTTCTTGAAAATATTGGACAATGGACATCGAAGATAATTGACCTCTGGACTCTGGGAGATTAAAGTAAAGTATTCTATGAGGAATAGGAAAACCCGCGAAATCCTGTTTTTGAAAGTAGGTCAATCAACAGGTACTTAGGGGGATACCTATGCTTTCGGCCCACTTTGGCTGTTGCCTCGCACTCTTCCACCTTACTTCATCTTTTGGTCAATTCTGCAAAATTCACCGCCGCAACTTTCCTAAAACTCGTCTCGATCATTCCTTCGAAATTCCTTCAAATAAGACGAGAACAGAAATACTTTCCCAGCTCTCGTCCAAGCGCCTCCTGTGAATTTTATTGAAGTTGATAGGCCACAGAGCTATGTTTAGCTACTCCCCCTGTATCCTGCTCCACCGAATCAACCTCACTTTTGGCAACTATGTAAAAGGTACGTTATATATGTAATACAAACCAGGGGACAATTTCTTACGCTGACCATACTCCATATAGAACTTATATTAGAGGTAGATTTTGTTACAAGACTAGAGTTAACATCCAGAACCAAAGTAGCACCATTCAATATGACGACCACCCAAACAAATCCAATCCAGAATTCCATTGTAGAATGAGCCAATTTTTAGGCTTTTAAGAAGGGGATAAGTTTCTTTCCGATATCCAGGAATTTCCGTCTCGTCGAGGTGCTTTGTTGCCGAAGCCGAACCGCTAATTCCCTTCTCTCCCTCGACCTCAACTCGTTCGTGTGGCCGCCCTAACCCTGACTAATCTCCTACTAGTTTACAGCATGCTATGCACTGTGAATTGTACCGAAAGAGCGCCGGGGCAGGTAAAATGCAACACCATCCTTTGAAGAACTCTTTCGGGCAACTTAGGTAGCTATGACTAACTGCTAATTCTCGCCCAACATTTGCATTACAAGCCCCTCGGCCTATCTTGCAAGAGTCGCAGAACATCTAAAATAACTGTACTCAATATACAAAGTCTCCTTACGGTTGAGACTCGACGCCTTCCGTAGCCTCTTTGTAATTGCGTGTAAATCCTATCTCTGTGATGCCGCGGTATACCCCTATCAGACTCAAAGGGAGATTTAGGGCCCTCTCTGTTGAAAGAGCTGGCATTGCTTATTTTGGGCTTCCGCAAACACTTCATAATCTTGTAGTTATCTTTTTATGGTTCTCAAATCAAGCTGCATGTCATCTTGGTTGCATGTAAACAGAGACTTTTGCCTTTCTATCGATCAAGCGAGGACGGAGCAACCTCAACACCACAAATTCGTAACCGAGGTACGCGACCCTGAACTCATACTGGCGTCGCTTTGTCAAGATAGACTCGAGTTCTTTGCATCATCTTCCTGGCGACGATTGAGATCATTGAAAGTCTCGCATCATCAGTTCATGAGAATGGGAGATTGAGAGTGCCTAGGTCAAAACTCTTTGTACCTACACTGCTCCCCCTGGTTCTCTTATATATTATAGAAAGGTCAGCTAGAGTTTCCCAGAGTTTCCAGGATAATGAACTTTGAGGGTCTAGATGGGATAAGAGATTCGTCTAGAATGTCCTTAAATTTCTTATAAAATGGGCTTGTGCGTCCCCGATATCATAGAACATTCAGCTAAAGATTCCTAGGATTTCTAGGAGAACTAACTTAGAGGTTCTTATTAAAATTAATAAAATAGGTTAAAAGAACCTCCTAGAATGCAGTTGACTCTAAAAGAATTAACTTGATTTTCCTAAAATATCTAGATGAATGGACTCTAATTTCTTTCAATAGCTAAGAGCATGACTTGTATAGTATTTGCCTAAATAAAACTGAGAGCCTTATGCAGGAGTCAGAATTTGGTTTCTGGGGTAGGGTAAAGAGAGTATTTCTCAAGAAACATTTAATAGGGACTGCCCTCTATAATACAGGGACAAGCGAGTCTTTATATAGAGAGTGACTGTCTGACTAATCAGGTTTTAATATCCTCCAGAATCTTCTTTGCCACCTTACCGATAATTTGTAATAATTACTAAGGAAATAAGTGACTCATATAACCACTATTACGTTATAGTGGCTAACAAAAACACTAGGTCTGAGATTGCCTGGGTGCGCCTAGAATTTGGCGCACACTGTTACTACCGCAGGTCCATAATCGGTCCACTTTATTATACAAAAACAAACTCAATTTTCTACAGCCTTTACTTACTAAACCACGTGTTATCTCAATCAACAACTCCAACTGGGATATTCTACCAGGATGTGATGTAAGTCTCCGCTGTGAATGGAAGGTAAAGGAAAGTGGCCTCTTGTTCTGTAGTTTATTATTCACGAGCGAACCAGTAGCCGCCCCGACACAAAGGCAAATTATGGGGAATAAAGATTATGCGATTTCAGGGGCACCTACATTCATGGTCTGAATTTCCAAGAGTATAAATACTTTCTTCTTGCCGCGGTTGGACCTCCTCTTCCTCCATCGACTTCTTCTACCAACGAACAGTCAAAGAACTTCAAGTTCAATACCATTTGGAAATTTCCTGATTCTTGCCTACCTTCCAACTGGAACCTCGAATTTTAAGCTTTAAAATCTAACCGTGTCGCTTCTGTTGAATCAAACGATGTCCAAGGCATCGAAACCCTCTCTCTTCGCACCAACCACAAAATGGGACTGGGATGAAGATGTCCTACTCTGGAAACAGTTCCTTGTCATCTCTCCCACATATGGCTCAGAACAAATCGCGATATACATGAACAAAGTGGTGGGCGGGCATTATGATCAAGCCTCACCATTAAGACATCCCAATCGCGAGTATACAAAGGAGAACGTCGAGCAACGCCACAAAGTCTTGTCGATCATACAGTACGGTGAGAAGTACGAAGAAGAGTTGAAACGATTTACGCGAGAGCTTGAGGTGCGGGCTAGGGAATCCACTCTTCGCGAGATGGAGGAAGCGGAAAAAGCCCTTGTAAGGGGGAAGAAGGAGCATATTATGAGACTGTGGGAGGAAGCCCTTGAGGAAGCTAGCTTGCTCCTGAGTCAATGTAAGCTGGAAAAACTCTACCCTAATACTTGGAGTGTCTACTAACGCTGTAGACTTACCCTATAACTTTGAGCACGATTTGGCTTACGACTGGACTGATTGCAAAAGCGAAGAGGTCCCCGTTGTTGTCTGGACGGTTTGATACCAGGAAGGCATACGCATAAATATCCCAAGGGAATTGCTGGTCATGAATGTTTGGTCGACAATGTGTGAGTATTAATGCATAGAAATTATAATCTTTTTCAAACACGTCCATTCACATTGCTGGAAATCCTCAGCCCTCACGTTCTTTGGCGAGATTCCACCGACATTCAGAGACACTCTTCTGGACAGCCGTGATATTTCCACTGTGGACCATCATTTCCTAACTTTAGTTTCTACCCCCAGGGCCATTTCCAAGGAAAGCTGGCACCACGATTGGGGTTAGCTTCATATCGGCCCCTGTGCATTGAATCCTCTCATCACTATACACTTCCCCTTCTTCCCAGTATGGGTTCTGAAATTTGCTTGCCTCGCACTGATATTCAAACTTCCCTTTCGCCACGCCCATGTATTTTTTCCTTTGACGATCAGCATTCACTTTTGTTGGATATTGGAAGTTTTCAATTAGGAGAATTTTAAACTCACAAAGTATACCCCTCATTACAATCCCACTGCATATTAATCTGCTGCGTTCCATCCTCTCAATAGGTCATACTCGCCCCCACGGAAAGATCGTTATTTCTGCATATGTAGCCCTGAGACCCATCGAAGAAGCTTGGAGGGGTGTTGCTAACGCCTTCGCAGAAAAGCAGATAGGAAATGGCGGAATTGGCTAGGTTGAAGGATATTTTCGCCTCTGTGAAGTTAAGGTGATCAGGAGCATCGCCCGTGAGAATTGAACAGTAGGAGATGTTTGTGTAAGTGAATGTGGGAGTTGTTGGACATGCGATCGGGTCTGATCGAGGATCGAGAGGGGAAGAAGAGATTATAGTAGCGAAGACAAAGGGTAATATGATATTGACCATCATTATGCGTAGCTTGATAGGAATTTTCAATACCGAAGAGAGTGATCTATTAGTTAGAGAATTGTTTAGTTTATATGTCTCTTCTTTACCCCACACCATGTAACCAACCATGTCTCGTATTTGGAGCCGAACGTCTGCATGGTTAGGTGACACGGCCATGGAGCCTACATGGTGACATCGGAATATCCTCTCGGGTGATCAACCAAGCATAATAAAATCTGTGGTGGTGTGCTCCGAAGTCGAAGGAGGTGTGTCAAATTTAGGCAGTTTTTAAGCGAGGGTGTTTCTCCATGCTTATTTGATCCCGTGCCGTGCAGCAACCATAAAAATACAATAATTTCGTCCACAAAGACTCCCCTGTCCTTAGTGACAAGAAATGAATGGCAACAGGCGTTTGTCCAGTGAAAAGAACGTGTACACAAAGTTTGCGGATATTTTGCCGCAAAACCTAAGTAGCACCGTGGGACCAGTAGATTTATCTCTTTGAAAAACATTATCAGGGAGGCTCGATCTATTGTCCAAATCGTTTGGACCACAACTTTCACCCATCACCAACTACTTTTCGGCATAAAGCAATCGGCCCATATCCTAACATGATCCACGCAAGTATCATGCAAGTGGTGCTGCATCGTCGGAAGCCATCAAGAAATACGAGCCACAAAGATACAACCTTGCATATGCGAGGTTCACCCCCAAACATTGACGAGTTCCTCTACTGACGGATAACAAATAAGATGATATAGGGTGCTTAAAATGAGCTGGCGGAGGTTCAAGTCAACGAGATGGATAAAAGGTACGCGGAAGGGGAATGTCTCTAGATCCGTGAGGCGTAGAACGGATGCCATGCTTGCGGATGTCTAATAATATTAGTATTAGTTTAAAACTGGAGGATGTACACGAACCCCAGGAGGAATGATCCAGTGTACCTCATCACCTCATCACCTCATCGGGGGCCACACGTTGCGCATGCGACGCTACCCCGAAAGTCGATTGAAGACTTTCCGAGATGACTGCCTTCAGAAAAGGCAATTGTTCGAGGTCCTGCAGTCTCGGTCGTCTACTTTTTGCTGTAAAATCTTCCCTGAGCTCCTCAAGTAATCTGGTTCTGATCTTTTCATTGGAAGAACACGGTAAGAGCCGATAGAGTCCAAGTCGTTGTGTTCGTTCCTGCTCTAACAATAATTGAACCTTCTGGCCACAATCAGCTTAGCTGTTATTCTCTTCTCTTGGTGGAACCCTGCTCGCTAGAATCTCGAATAAATTAGTCCTGTGGAACATAGCTTTGTGGTTCGTGTTCTAGTTATTAACGATAGCATTACGCGGTTTTCCATTTCCTGCGTCTATTAGAAAATCACTCCTTTAGTTTGCTAGAAAATTCCTATCTTTCTGAAGGTTATAATTGATGTCATACAAGGATTCATCTACAAAGATACTTTATCTAGGAGCTTCTGCATCATGAGCATCTAGGGAATCTGTTTTTCCATATTTTCCATCATGCCTTTCATCAACTTCTGGAACTCGTTCTTAAAGTTCGATCAGCTGCATTTTCATGAGAAGAGGTTTTCGCAAAGCAGTATTCGCGGTCGATATCACTAGTCAGAAAGGTAAATGCTAGCTAATCGTCACAGGCTTCTTCTTCTTTCTGCTTCACTTGCAAAATTTCTATTAATTTATCGGCTCTTTCCTGGATGAAAGGTTCGATTGCTTAATTCTGGCTTTGAAGAAGAATATACTCCTGAACGCATGCCTCTACCTATGAAGATCAAGAGATGGTCGCGAATGCAGCATTAGGTTCCCGTGAATAGTAAAAAGGGAGTATCGTTCACGTTTAAGAACAGCCCCGGCATATATTTCTTCGTAAAACTCGATGTCAATGACAAGGATTTTCTAAGGGTTGTTACGAATAATAGGACAGCCCGAAACAAAGATTGTACAAAAATATACCATATTTCTCATGTAATTCGCCATTCTTAAAAGCATATTGACCTCCTGAGAGCCTTATGCAGGAGTCAGAATTTGGTTTCTGGGGTCGGGTAAAGAGAGTGTTTCTCAAGAAACTTTTAAAAGGGACTCCCTCTATAATACAGGAACAAGCGAGTCTTTATATAGAGAGTGACTGTCTGACTAATCAGGTTTTAATATCCTCCAGAATCTTCTTTGCCACCTTGCCGATAATTTGTAATAATTACTAAGGAAATAAGTGACTCATATAACCACTATTACGTTATAGTGGCTAACACCTCCCTTCACAACTTGGTAGTATCCCTCGTACACTTGTGTGAGTGTTTCAAGCTTTAGACAAGTGAAATGAACAGTCTGGCTAAGAAATAGCCACCAAATAATTTGGTAGATGTGGTTGCGGTAAAGTCGCCAGACACAGAGTTGTTTGCCGGCACCTCTCTCAACCACGCCCCTTAGGACATATACCTGGTTTGGAGATAATCTTCCAAATATTTGTGGTTCGTTTGAATCGGTGTACCATAGCACAAATAAGGCCTCTTATTTCTCGTTTACTAGCAGAGTCAGAGATGGCTAGAACATTGTGAGGGTAGTCTGACACCCCCACGGCTGTTCACAAGTCATAGCTTTTAGCTCCTGGCCTTAAAATAACAGAATTAATATCATAGGGGATAGAAGCTTCATTATAGATTGCATATGAAGTGTTGATTTGAAAGATTTGCCTTCCACTAGAGCTTTACATCATGAAAATGAGCTAAGTAACAATTTGAGATAGGAACAAGTGAATGGGAGTAAACATTATGCATAAGTAATAGTTAGACTGTAGATGAACCAATTATAGTGTATTCAAGGTGTCTAGATGGCCAGAAAAAAACCCCCTTTGTTATATTCTAATATATCTGCTTGTAATAAAAAGCAAGCAGCTAAGTCTACAACCTTGAATCTGATACTGTTCCAAAAGGAAAATGGAAACCAGAGCTCAACCGTCTGTATCAAATGCTCGATTGTTTATCTCGGAAATGAACAAAACAACCAAAGTATATTCCAATGAACCAATCTCTCTATGTCTTAATGTGCGAAAGAGTGCCCATGGACTCTCAATTTGGAAAAAAAAGACCGTAGGCGTTCCTACTTGATTATTCGACGACTTTACTAATGTCAATTTTAGAGAGGCCGTAGAGAGTCGACCCGAGCAACCGGAGAAAACCGAGCCGAAAAGGAATGAGTTGTAGAGAAGCGACAGGGAGGGAAGGAGTGAGTCAATACAAAGATCTAGAATTCCCCACTGAGAAGAAACGCATTTGCTCCCTTGGTCACCTCATGAAGCCTGTCAAAACAATGTTGTCTTCATCGGTGAAAAGTTGTCGAGGTTAGGAGATGAAAACGCGAGTCGTGGCAACATCGAAGCACAAGCGAATAAGGGACGAGTGGAATGTGGAGGGGAGGGGTGAGTGGGACAGAATGAACCATAATGAGGGAGCGATAACAATTAAATTGCATTAATAGGTATAAAATGGTCCCTCCCTTTGCTCATATCTCGTGATGATTAGCTTGTGAGCACGATGTCTTGCATAAGTTTAACAATTGCAGCACCAATAGGGGCGACAAATCGAACTCTAGGCTTCACCGCCTATATGGCCTCTCACAGTGGGTACTTCAAGTAAGAGTATGCTAATCCCTTGCTTTGGAACTGCACGTGGGTGTTGACATTGCCTTTAACATTCATCCTCGTCAAACGAAACGACTAGATATGTATCAGAAGCGCGATATTCTACTTATCGTGGCTGTTTTTGCTTCGATTTTGGTGTTCTATATTGGAATGGATGAGCAAATCGAGGTCCATCCTTTAGTAACAGCCTGGGTATTCAGAATTTCTTCGGGCTAGACTGATATCTCACCCTGTCTCAGGTGGCCTTGCAGCTCTGATCATTGCGACAGGTGGAGCTAGCACAACAGATGCTTTGTCATACCGCGATGGACTCGCTTTCTAATATCATGTTCTATACCTAGCTATAGGTAGCCGCAATCGTGAAGACCGAAATGTTTAAGAGTAGGCGATACACGGTCACGATCATCTAGTTTGTGAAAGGACTCTTGTTTGTCAAAAAAAAGGCCTCTCTATGCCGCTATCGGCATACCCCGGAAGCGACTCGCAGTAGAAATATCAATAGGCTACGAGCATAAAGGATTTAAAATCACATTTGTACTTGCGTAATACGACTTGCCACTTGTTGGTCGATCTATTTTTCACAACTTCATGTTTTGTCATCACGGGGCGTTGCATCTGGCATTCCATTTATTTTTCCATATGACGGCCAGTCACTAAGAATCCTTGGGCCGCATTCTCTGGATGTGGTGTGTTTATACATTGTCGAGATACCCTACATATATGTTCAAGCTCTTCCGTGGACGCGGCAGCTTAAATGGGGCCGAGCGCAGAGAAAAATAACTGAAAAGTTGAATACCCAAAGTCTATGAAAGGCGAGCACGTCGATACTAATCTTCCTATATTTTAAATTATGTGCATTTTCCTTTCTATTACTGTGCTCTCACTTTCCCCAGACCATAGTCTAATTTGTATAGCTCTGGTAACTGTAATTTTATGACTACCTAGTCCATTGAATCAAAGTCTCGTATAATGGTCACAATAGAACAAATCCCGGTCACATATTAACATAGAGAGACCGATATAAATGCTAAGTACACTTTGTTATCGGGCTCCTTAGAACCTGAAGCCTCTCTATTGTCACGTGCTCAAGCGAAAAGGACATGAGAGCCTTATGCAGGAGTCAGAATTTGGTTTCTGGGGTCGGGTAAAGAGAGTGTTTCTCAAGAAACTTTTAAAAGGGACTCCCTCTATAATACAGGAACAAGCGAGTCTTTATATAGAGAGTGACTGCCTGACTAATCAGGTTTTAATATCCTCCAGAATCT
>MU251866.1:0-23574 GCA_019669835.1 Amylocarpus encephaloides
ATAGAAGCTACGCTTATATAAGCTCTCTACGTACTTCTTAATTAAATTTTAGAAACTATTTCTTTTAAGTTATTTAAGGTCTAGTCTCTTATACTTCGCTATTAATATAAGTAATTACTATAGTCTATTCTTAATTATCTAACTAAACTATCTTATCTCTATTATATTAATTAGTATATATAATAACTATAGTTAGACTAATAATATCTATTATAAAGCCTATCTTATTAAAGTTATAAAAGTTATAATCTAAAATATTATATTTCGCTTATATATTCTTTATAAGTTAAAACTACGTACTAATAAGCTCTAGATCTTTATATAAGACTCTTTAAAAGTTATAAATACGATTAAAACACGTCTTTAATTCCGGTCGACGTTATATAAATTAATATACCTAGAGCTTACTAACACGTTTTCTCTCTCTTAATTTAAGTATATAATTTACTATATCTTTAATACTAGTAAGCCGGGGCGTAAATCCTCTTATATCTAGATTAAGTATATATTAAATAATTACCTTCTTCTTAAGTTTAGTTAGGTTATAATAATTAGTCTTAGTTTTAGTATAAGAAGTTTAGTTAGCTATTTAATAAGTAAGTATACTATAAGATATACTATAGAGCTTAGTAGCTCTTTAAATACTTATTTTAGAGGACGATTAGACTACTTCTATAGCTAGAATAATTTATACTTTATTTATTTAAATTTATATAATTAGTTATTAAGAAAACACGTGTCTTAGATAGTAGGTAAGAAAGTAGAAAAAAGTATCTCGCTTAGTAATATATCTCGCTTAGTAATATATCTCGCTTAGTAATAAACTACGTTATATATATATAACTCTAGTTTATAAGTAATAGATAAGAGTAACATACTTCTACTATAAGAGGCTAGACCTTAAATAACTTAAAAGAAATAGTTTCTAAAATTTAATTAAGAAGTATATAAAGAGCTTATAAAAGTATAGCTACTATAAAGTCTTATATATATAAGAAGAGATAACTAGAACCTTCTAGAAGTAATAGAATAGAGTAGTATTAAACTAAATTAAATTCTACTTATAGCTAGTACTTAGTAAGAGTTAGTACTTAGTAAGAGCTTTTAGTCTAAGTATACTTTAGGGTTCTAACTCTTATAACTTACTCTCTTACTCTAATTAGTTTATAAGCGAAAATAAGTTACTATACTCTTAATTTAAAGGTATTCTAGAAGCTAAGCTTAAAATTAATACTAGAGCTATCTATTATAATTATATAGTAATTACGTTTCTTTATCTAGGTAAGAACTAGCTTAGTTAGGTTCTTAAAGATTATATATATATAAGAAGAGCCGACTTATAAAGGTCTAGTACTCTTCTAGAATTTTATAAGTAAAGAATATTATATAACTCTTCTATAGGTTACTTTTATTAAGAAGTAATATTTATAATATATAACTTTATTAATTAGTAATATTATTAACTATATAGAATAAAGGTTTTATATAGTCTAGGTTATTATTTATTAGATATAAGCTTTATACTTAGCTTAATTAAATAATTAGAATTATACTCTTATATCTTTCTAATCTATTATTATAATCTATCTTAATATATCTCCCTTCTCTCGATTCTAGGATAAAATTTATTATATCTTATATACTAGCTAACTAAGACGTAAACCCTCTTATATCTATATTAAGTATATTTTAAATAATTATATTTTCTTCTAGGGTAGTAAATTTAGTATTTCCTAGCTAACGTTTACGGATAGTAGTTTAGTCGTTTATTCTATCGAGAAGTGTAGTACATAGAACGTTATAGATTTTCGTAGTAGTAGAAGGGTTAAGCTTCTTAGTTATTTAAATAGCCTCGATAGCTAGGATAATTCGTGCTTCTTAGGTTTAAATAGACATTAGTAGTTGTTAAGAAAACACGTGTTAAATTTAGAAGTTAGATGGTCGGGGAAAAATTAACGAGAGTTTCTGATTTTAACGAGGTCCTAATAAACCCCGTTATATATATAGTGAGGGTGCTTCGTAGGTAATTCTTACGCTAAAGTAACTAGGCATAAATCAACTTACTTACTATAGTATATTCTTGTGGATTTTGATAGCGAGCTTAGGAAGTCTCCTTATAAATCCTATCGCTTTCAACTTTGAGACAAATATTATATTCATTAAGTAACATCTTAGAAAAGAAAAGGGATGAGGTCCGGATCGAGACGAGTGGAGATTAAACTTTAAAGACACCTCTCGGAATCATTGTCCCCTTAAGTATTCCCGTTCTTAATAGTACCATTTGAAGAGTTGTAGAATTGGCCTCAGAAATTTTGTTGTCGAGAAAGATTTTCATTGTCGAGAAAGATTTTCATTGTCGAGAAAGATTTTCATTGTCGAGAAAGATTTTCATTGTCGAGAAAGATTTTCATTGTCGATTACAAAGTTTCCCGGGTAGAAAATTGGACGGCAAGCTTTTCGTTCTGCCCAATCATTTTGTTCAAACTCAACGGCTGTGGCAGAGGAGATCATGTCTTTAGGGTTATTGTTAGGGTCAGAATGATTGTAATGTGAAAGCTGTCTAGTATCAGGAAACTGCTCTGGAGGACTAAATACAGTATGTGGTGTCCGTGCCGTCTGTCCTGCACGTGACACCCTTCCTTCCCAGTCCGTGACGTATCAAACGTATCAGTTATTGTATAATGTTCAAAGCTTGTAGGTATGCAGTGGATAGTCGCCATTTCGAAATTTCGCTCATAGGGTAAGGCTTTATATCAAGTAGCTCTTTCTGCCGATGTGAAAACAGGGATTTCCAGATTACATGCTTACAAAGCTATATTATTCTCTTTTGTTTTCGCCGTTGAAAGCAAATACTCCTGTAGTTAAGGCTTGACGGTGAGGCCACTCGTTCTGTGAAACTAGTTGAGAAAAAAAGAAATGTAGTATGATAACCCTGGGTTGTGAGTAGGAGAAAGAGATAAATCCAAAGAACTTGTCGAACCATCTAATACTCTATAACCCAACACTACCTTCAACCTAGTGTAATGTCTTTTCTCGCTAGGGATTTCATCCGCAGTTCTGATTCAGATTTCTTGTGCGAGCTGTATACTACTAAGTTGCACAACCCTTTCCCCGTACTTATATAGGCACATACTTTAGAAGATTATTTGACAGACATGTATCCTCTGTCCGGGAGCTTTTCGTGCTGTGAGGCCGCTCGGTTACTATCCCCTCTAGCCTGAAATCGCAGCCCAAAAATGTACATGTGAAACTCTGCTAAATAAAACTTGTCGGTTCATTTAAGTGGTAAGCTAACGCACGGGCCTTTATCCCCTGAAATAAACCGTTTTCCGAGTATACGTTTTTGATCTACGATTTCAGGCTGGAAGTAATGTTTGAAATGCATAGAGACGACGGGCTATAGAGTTGTTGAAAACACTCTCAAAAATTCAAACGACGGTTGGCGTAGGTCTACGGGGGCACAGTAGTGAAGTATTATAACCCACCTCCCCCTGGAGTTTGGTGTAATATTTTGTTGCCCATGTTACACCTGATATGGATTTTTACTTTCTAACATTCCTAAAAGGAGCGGAAACTTATCCTCCGAGTGGATGGAAATACTTCATAGCAAGTAATTTACTCTCCCGTGAACTTCATGTTCGCTTTCCTAGGTTATCGTGTGACTGGCGCACACTTATGTGATCGCTCGGTTATAATGGCCGATGCGGACGATAAGATTTTCAGCGGTAATAGAAAGGTTGATTATTTGTTCCTGGTAAGAGAGTATTCTAACTATAAACCCCTGTGTATTAACTATCTTATAATATCGCGGCAGGAGAGTAAGAGAACTTCTAAGAAGGGAAAATAAAGATTTTAGTGAATCGAAACACTACCACATAAAATCTCGCTAGTAAATATCGGATGTCACTTATTGCTCCTATATCTTCACCTCACCCACCCCTTTAAATTCAGCAGATACAACTGGGAGAGCTTAACGCATTTAACACTCATTGGCCTCTCTCAAACCCATTTCTTTTCCAATGACTTTCCCTCAAAACTCACTAGCCACCTCACGCACACTATCTTAATTCCATAAATCGACAGCAGAGGTAACCTCGACAGCAAAATCCTCCTCGCATCTCCACAACAGTGAATAGTGGGTACTCAGCCACGCACTGGCGAAAGCTTGAAAGTTTCACCGTAGTTGAGGATAGAAACATAACATGTTTTCGTTCAGCGACTTCCTTTAGCAGTTAACATCTGTGGACTACATGTTTGTGCTTGTGTTCAAGCCATGATGTGAGGTTCCTTGCTTAATATCACGTTGAGAGGGATTTCATTAAGTTGTAGGGACCACGACTCTTGATCCTCTGGTGTACTACGGAAAGCCACAAAGGATCCCACCCCACTTTCACCAGGACACCGAATGTCGGGACAGCATGATCTCAGGTATAAAGAGAGGTTTTGAAAGATTGGTAAATTGGTGATCGCAATAATCACTAAATAATTCGAAATGGCTTATCTAAGTGCTTTTGAATCAGAAAACTTCTGAAAAGTCTTAACGTGCCTATTCATCAATTTCTAAGATGCATTTGTCTCAGCTCAAAGGGAACTGTGTGTATACCATTCTTTGTAGAAGGGAGCTAGTGACCCACTTTTGAAGCTAGCAATCGACAACAAACTCAGCATCTACAACAAAAAATGATTTCATATCTTTCAGTCGTGAATGATATGCTCAGCCACAATAACCACGGAACGGCAATCATCTACCGGCCGCTGACTTTTACATCACAGTTAGAGTTAGAGGTCAGTGACGAATAGAACGTTCCATACACTCCTGCTTGTTTGGTTCCAATTTATCTTTCGGATGTCGAGGAGGTGAAGCATTAGTGACGAGCCTGTATATATATAGGAAGTAGTAGAAATCGAACAAAACAATTTCGTGTGACAGAACAAGCACCTCATCCCGGATGCTTAAGCAGAAGAATAGTCTGCATAACTCGTGTGAGCAAGGTTAGAGGAAGGATATTAGTATGATAAGAGATTGGACAAAGATTCCCGCCAAGATGGACGGTAAGAGCAGGGGGGCTTGCTCTACGTATACCTAGAACTATTACGGTCCTCGTAGCTCTATATAAATCTGGTAAATTCGGTTAGGGACGAAAAGAACAATTCTATTAGGTAACTAAAGACTGGAAAAGAGACCGCAGCGCCATTCACCTTGTTTTAAGCTATCACTCGTCCTAGATACTATCGACTCGAAGAGCAAACACCCATGATCTAAGTAGGGAAAGTTTCTACATATCCTAACTTGCATAAGACACTTGATGGCCGACCCTTTCTATTTGCAATATAAAAGCTATATAAAGGAGTGTGTGTATACGGTTCGGTTCCTCCCGCCCAAAGGCTACTTTTAGAAAATCCATGCTTTCCACCTAACCCCCATTATAGTCCAAAGCCGCTGATCTATCCAAGTGCCATTTCGAAACAATGTCTAGAACCAAGAGTACTTTCCAAGTAAACTGCTGAGGCACTAAGCACCCTTCCCTATAGTGCCTAACGTCAAGATCGTCTCCGTTCTAGATTTCTCCCCACTATTCCTCCCCATCCAAGACCCCCTCCTGAACGGCGTCGGCACATGCACAGCTCTTACCTTATCAGCCAATGTATTTCTTCTTCCTAAACTACTGGAGACACTCCCCGTATCTAGGCTTAGGGAAGATTGTTTTTGGCTCGATGTGGGGCGACTGAAGGTGCTCGATGGCGGTTCAGTAAGTCTGTCTCTACCCCACCATTTGATGAGTGTATCCTTCTGCTCGATTGTCAACGGGACGACATTGGGATCGTACGCTTGGGTGAAGTCCCACTCCATTGGGTTTGACGAGTCGGAATGGTTGATTATGGTGTTGTTTGACAATGCTAGATCGTAATTGGAGCAGGTATCATTTCTAGTCACCCCTGTTTCTAGATTTTGGTTCTGGTGGAAACGTTCAACGGATTGCATTGCACCCGAGTCGAAGTTTAGTGTTTCTTCTAGCGTCGCTTGTGGTATTGGCTCCAAAGGTGGGGGAATGTCTGAAGTATCCATCAAGTACTCGCCTGGAACTAACGAGGTGTTGATGAAGTAGTCGTCATACGCACTTAAGAAATCCAAGTTCTGCTTTATAGGCAAGATCGAGCTGATTGAGTCGTAAGATCTTGTATTCTCTAGGTGCATAGTAGGGGAGAAGTCTGATGGTTTTCTTTCTTCGGATAATTCTGTATCGAATGTGTTCATTGAGCCGACACACGAAGACGCACTCCATCTCTGCGAGGCGGCGGAACTGCCAATTGAGAAGACGCTCAAAGTATCTGACTGTAGTGGTATCACATCATTTGCCTCTTCCATCTGAACAGGTTGACCGTTCAAACAGGCAAGTGCCTTCATGTGTGCGGATTCCGGTGATTTGATTTCCACTTCTTGGGTTTCCAAGTTGTTCAGTCGCTGCTTGTTTCGTGGGCATCGTTCAGGATCGCACTGAATATTATAAGCACTCGTAAGTGTTATGCACTGGATACTGACTAACTTTCATCTTCATCCTTCGATGTTGATCACAAGCGAAGCCCCTATTCGCGGCTACCTTGATACGCTCACCCTTCTCATACCGCCGTCTCTTTGCCTTCGGACTATACTCCTTCATCCCCAAGTCCCACGTAAGGAATTGCAATGTAGGAGGTGCTTTCGGTTGTTCCTCAATGGTAGAAACATTGGATATTTCCTTCATCAAAGTATTGTCAGATGACGCGTTCTCATCCAAGCTCGTGACCCGCTCCATTGGCTGTCCAGCTTTGTCCTGCTCTTCTCGCAAGAACCTCCGAGTCGCGGCCTGCATCTTACTCTCCAAGTCGGTCTGCAAAGGAAAGTGATAGCTTAGCGCAATCGCCAGGTCTCTTGACCCCACAAGCGGACTCCACTGAAGTGTCTGGTCTTGACCATAGCTGATCTGATATTCAGGTGGACAGAATTCAGACGCTTCTCGCATGCCTCGACTGCTGGACTCCTGTTGCACGTCCATGGTCAATTGAGTGGCTGATGAGTTGTTCGATATGTCTTAATTTCGCTATAGAAACAACTTGCTTGTAGGTGTTTGGAGGTTGGAGGTTGACAGCTGTGATGAGAGAGGTAATTCTGTCTTCAATACCGGCGTCCAAAAGGGGAACGAGTGGCACAGCAACTAGTCACGTGAGATAATTGTACGCTGCCAAAACATTCTCTGTGGTAGTACAGTCAAAATATATATTTAGCTGGGTGAGCTATAGAAAAGTTGTATTAAACTTCACTCGAATACGGTCTACTTTCTGGAATGGCGTTCTTTGTTTCATAGACTCGATGGAGCTAAATATAGGTCTCGTTAAGCGAAAAAGTTCGTCGGTGAAGAAACCAATCACATCTGGCTCAAAGTACAACAATACAGAGAAATTTGAGTTTGTTTCTCTACTGCAAGTAGTTATTATAGATAATAGCTCGTTCTGTAGGACCTACCTACTTTAATGAACCCTCCATCTGACCCTTGCACCACCGCGGCGATGCTTTACTAGTTGCCGAAACCGAGGTTAGATCGTATTATACTACGTACGGTTAATGAATTGTTGTCCCATGGTCGGCTATTTCAAAGGTGAAGATCATACCTAAGTAGTATATTAGATGCCCGAGTATGTGTCACCATACCAACGTGGTGTGCGTGATAGCTATGCTAGATTCACCAACGCTAAGCAATATCCCGGATGGAAGCAGCAACAAATATCTATTGCCTATACTACGCACCACAACCACCAACTAATCTAATTGTAAGGAGCAGAAAGAAATTTTACCTATCATAATCATTAACCCCACCTTACATTCCATGCAGTAGGAATCAAAAACCCGAAACGACAGAGTTAACCCCTTCCCCTTCCATTACAGAAAAGCAGCCATGACAACAACGGTGACACTCATGAGCACGGTAGCTCTCAAGCGAGGATAAAGTACCTTAGCAGCCCCGCTGATGGCTTGCGGTTTGTTGAGGGTCGTGGTGCCGTTGCCATTCTTGGGGACGGCAGTGATGGTGGTGATGTTTTGAGCACTGGATGGGTGATTAGTTGATCCAGCGACACAGAGACTGGTGTTGATCCAGAGGGCATCGGCAGCGTTTTGCCAGAGGACCTCGTAGTTGGAGATGGAAGCCGCAGTATACCAGATACGGCAGTGGGCAGCTTGGTACACGAATTGGAGTGGTGTGTCTTGCTTCGACTTTCGGATTTGGTTGCGACTGTTCAGTGAGATGGCCTCTGAGTCCTTGAGATGGATTGGAATGGTGATTTTCGTATTTGGGAGCTCCTTGAAATTCGCGGTCTTGTTGAGGGAGATGGCTGTATTAATATACACTCCAAATTCCATTCCGCTCGCTACCTGAGAGCCACGAACGCCAGTGACACCTTGCATGGGCCCGGTCTCAGGACGACCACCAACGACAACCATCTTGACACCAGCTTGGGTATGCATTTCCTCGGCGAAGATGGTGCAGGTGGAGCCACAAAAGCCATCAGTCAAGAGCAGAACATCTTGTGGGGCAAACATTGCAGCTGGGATATTCTTGCGGTCGCCGTAACCAGACACACTAAATGGAGCCTTGACACCACCAGACAGCGAGCCGTTTTTAAGATCAATACGAACCTAAGAGCACGATTGTTAGTTGGGACTGAATGGCTGCTGACAGGGAGCATACCAGGTTAGAGACCAGATCGCCGCCCTGGCTAATTGGGCCAAAATTAGCCAGCCAGCTAGTGTATTGCTTGTTGTCGATATCAAGATTAACGTTGTAGTTGTAAATACCGCCTAGTTGTATCAATCCTTCTTGGGTGGTTTTGTTGCCGATAGCGTTGGCGAAGGTGCTTCCAAGTATGTCTACTCCCTTTGTTGCGCGGTACTGACTACCCCCAAAAGGTTCCAACGTGGGGAATATCTACACAGTTTAGCTGATGGTCCTCATGATCAAACAGAATCAACTTACCTGTTTGAAAAGATCGAAGCCGCTGATTATTCGTCCCCCGCCATTGCCCTGAAGATCGATAACCAGTTTCTTCATTCCAGCCGCTTTGCACTTTATTAAGAATTCAGCGACAGCAGTTTGAAAGCTTTTGACACTCTCATCGGTCTTAAAGTAGAAACTGGGCAAGCTCATGACTGCGATAGAAGACTTGTTCAAGAAATAACCGGTGAAGTACCCGTCCGTAGTAAGATTCTGTTGTGCAACAACAGGTGTTGGGTACGGGGTACCCCAGGAGGTGACCTGCTTTGGCGGCGGGGCTTCCGGCTCTTCTTCCTCTTCCTCCTCATCATCAGAAGGTGCAATGAACTGTTCGTAAAAGTCTTGGGGGGTCTCAATTCCTATGAGACTTTTCGTGCTTCCACCAGTCCACTTGGAGGATACAGACGTCCCGTTGGCGAAACTCAGAGAAACGTTGAAATTGGCGGGGATGGTGTCTGTAAAACGATATGAATCAAGGTATTTGCCATTAGCACGAGCGGAGTTGATGAAAACACCGTTCCATTCTCCATTCGGATCGATCTGACCAATAGTGAAGTTCCGGCCCCAGGCTGAAAAATAGTCTAGTGGCCTTTGCCCGTTGACGAGAGTCACTGCCGAGGGAGTCCACGGGAGCTTCGTAGTCGTATTGGTGGATTGTTTAATATCCGCTACCATACAAATGAGCCAAGAAATACGCGAAGAGAACTAAGATAAGAACTTGCCGGCAACGTAAACTTCAGGAACCTTGATTCCATCGGGAGAAAGGGACAGGAAAGAGTATGGCGACTTAAAAAAGAAAACTCCCAATATCGGCAATGAAAGGACAAGGTGACCATCGTGTGCCTGCTGCAGAAGACTTTTGATCGCTAGCTCAAATTCATACTCTCCTCCAAATTTGTCATCTTTCACTTGGCTAGATATGGCATCTAGACCTGCAATAAGATCTACACCTGGTTGCTGGTAGGATGGAGGGGGGTTCTTTAACCAGCCGAGAGTGCTGTGGAATTGGAGCCAAGGTTTGTACCAATCTATGAAAGCAACTGCGGCTGTCTTGTCGAGGGGGATGGAACGCAGACACGCATCAATGACCTCTATTGTCAGTGGAATGTCCTTAAGATCCGAGACTTCTGTTGGGAATATCAATACAACGAGTGTCTTCAGCGGGTTCTGATGATCATACCCGCTTCATCAGTCAACCGAAAAATAGCCTCTTGTACATCGGCAATATCCGAACATGCTGTGGCTCGCGGATAAGGTTCGTTTGAGGGTTTTGTAGCGAGAGTGGTTGCTGTAGCTGTACTAGTAGCTGGAGGCCGCGAAGATGACGGGGAGAAGCTGGCTCTTACGGCAGAGGAAATGGGTCGAGAACTGGAAGAAGGAAGAGCAAATGCTGACTGGACAAGAGCTCCAGCAGCGAGAGCAGATTTAGCGATTAAGGAAATCGAAGGCATCTCGCAAACGAAAGTGAGCGAATTAATTGCCCGAGTGACTGAGAGTGACCAGAAAAAAATAACAAAGCAAAGCAATTGACAGTACTTATACCAAGTGTATAACAGGTATAATACTTCTTGTATCATCACATAGCACCACAATTTTCTGTGCAGTGTTTCTAATTCTCTATTAAGCTTACTACAGCTCCTGGTGAGCCTAAACGACAAGCGAGGATCCTGCGGATTGATATGCCACGCGATGTTTAAATTAGGCCAAGAAAATGAATAACCTCATTGCTCTATATGAACGAGCCCCGTAGACGCCAACGGGGTCAGTGGAGCATCAGAATGACAAGAGAATAACCCAGGGTCTGCCCTAAAGGAATCGTCAGCCCTATAGGTTACTTTATTTTGTTAGCATCCCTGTCCAAAATCTGTGGGAACGCAACGCCTTCAACGGCATGGCTGACAAGGATGTCTGACAATATGCAAAGGTAAGCGGGTACGATGTAGGCGGAGCAAAACAACACAGCTTTTATGTGCTTCTAAAACCATTGAACGAGATGAGAGTACTGAAATCACAAGGGTTTGGGGGCAGCTAAGACCATCACCTTAAAACTCGGCATCGCAAAACTGGTCTGAGCTAACGAGTCCTCTGAGTACAGTTGAAAATAACACAAGATATCGTATAGTACATGGATCAAGACAGGGCCATTGATGAAGAGACTTTACGAAGCAGAAAGGATGGCCAAATCAACATGAGCACTGTAAAGTTGGATTTATGCCAAAAATGAATCTCACGAGTCGATAAATACCGTTCGAGGAGCGCGTTTGTGTCAATTGTATAGCACAGATGCACCCCATTCGAGTATGTAGGTAAAGTGAATATTCACATGACTGGTCGACTACTCTGTTGATGTTTAGATGGACTTCCCGACTGGTCGAGGAGCCCATTGCCGAGAACGAAAAAGCTGATAATTCAGCATTGCAGCCTTAACACCGTTCGTCTATCATTGATATCGCCCGAGAGACGCTGGTCAAACCAGATGAATGGCTCCCAGAGCGCGACCGGGGGACTCTCTTTCTTACTTTTACTCGCCCTCGAAAACTATTAGCGAAGATATCTCGGAAAAGAGTTTGGAAGAGGCCAGGAATTTGCTGGTGAGAGTATAGGCATGGTTGAACCCATGAGGACCGGAGTCTGACACCGATGTACCTAATTCTGACTGTTTGAGCTTCTAAAATATCGGTGGGGATTCATTTTCTTTTTGAGCCCATGATATCGGCGGAACGATCATCAAGCTGGTATGCTACCTAAGATCCTGTCTTGAGAGCATAGGGTCATTGTTAGCTAATGCTGGATCTAGGCGCTTGACATTGTTGCCCTGGAAGATAAATATTGCCATGTCCTGGGGACATCACAGCCGGTGGTAAGTTTATAGATGGGAGCCTCGAGTTCGAACCTGAATACGGAGTAATAAACAATTATCCTGATCTTCTTTGAAACACTTCAATAGAGTATAAAAAAAGAAAGCCTAGATTGTTTGATCCTTGGTGATAGATACATGGTCCACTCGGCGGCTACTTGGGCCCACTACTTCTGATCAGACTTTGAAGGAAACACAAGGAATTTGGGGAGAAATTTGGTCATATTTTGAGCCAGTTCCATGTGCTCGGCCATTATCAAAGGCTTCAAACTGAATATCCGATTGTCCCAAAGAAATGTGCCACCCTAGGCCTTGACAATGAAATCCGAACTCATTGACACCTCAGCGAGTCCATGACTCAACAAGAGGCGGATACTCTTCGGGCACTTATCCTGAATACGAAAATAGGTTTGCCGGTCTCTCTTATTTTTAGCTCAAGCGTGTTGCTCTAGCCTTTATCTGCGCCTCAAAACAGAGAATTGATCCGTGTTATAAAATTTGGCGATGAGACGTCTCCAAAGGAAGATGAGGATGCTGTTACTGAAGGTTCTGTAACGAACGGTCTGGCTCTAACCACAGTTGAGGCATGGACCGTCGATGTAAATAAAGACATCCACCGAACCCTCTTAGAATAAATCGCTCGGAATTAGATAGCCCATTATCGCCCGGAGGTAAAAGATCTTAAAAAAGATGACCCTTTCTTAACCTTCGTTGGCGACAGAAAAAACGTCTAAAAGTGGCTGTCGATTATGAAATCTTTTTCATATTCTCATTTATTAGTAACAAGGCATGTAATTGAAAGGGATGGTGAATAACTTCGAAGACATCTAGACATGAAATCCTTTTAGATATTAGAGATACCTTATAGTCTCGTAGGCTGCCCCTCTATCTTTTCCGGGCTCGAACTTCTTCTAGTCATGTAGCTGAGCCTATAGATAAAACATTATTAGACTCACTGTGTTCTAATATCGACTCTATGGATTAAGAGGCGGTGATACGGGCGATTGTGACGACTTCTGGGAGTCTCAATGACGACTTAATGAAGGCTGCCGCCCAACACCTAGAAAAACATCTAGAGATGTTAGCCCGTATCTAGCTAGCTGCGCAATCTTTGGGTGCTACGGTACATCTGAAAATCTCATGACTAGCCAATACGGATTCTTGGAAACTGTCAAAGTTCTCCTCTTAGATCATCCGGGCGTCACAGCCCTAGATGCTCAGGGGAACTTTTCTCTATACTTTGCTATCCGCAACGGTAATATGCGTATTTATAAACTCCTTGTCGATGAATTCCAGCAATTCTTAAAATTCTAAGTGATGTTATCGTGGTGTTGGTTGCTAAAGCCACCACTTCTCCCACTACTATTTACGACGACAGCCTAATCAGCGAAGACGAGGTCTAATTTACCCGAACTAATTATGGGATTGAGGACTTCTTTGATGGTGGAGAGGATCACGAAGAGACAGACACTGTTTTTACAGACCACACCAGCGCGGAATTGAATAGAGCGAACTCTAGAGGAGGAACGGTTTTGATGAAAGCAACGAGCAGGAAGCTACCTAGTATTGCAAATGGCCTGGGATTTCTCGATGCCCTTGAATTATTGTTATCGAGGTCATGCAGACGCCGCTAAACTTTTTCTTGCTGAGAGTGACGCTGTCAAATATCTCCTCGACTTGGGATTTGCTGTCATTGGAAAAAATGGCGGCTCCAAAACAGATCTCCTGGTAGCAAGCTCCAGCCAAACAAGGATGATACAGCTCCTTCTGTTGGGAGGTGCTGATTTGGAAGCAGCAGACGAAGAAGGTTACCGGGCTATAAACAAAGCTGCAGAGCAAGGGTTGTCAGTCACGGTCAAGATATATTTTCATTGATGCCGCACCGCAGCTAGATGTCGAGAATTCTTGGGGCCAGAGTCCTTTGAGTTATGCAATTTACGACGAACATCCTGCTGTTGTGCCCTTACTTGTAGAGAGGGGTACCGAAACGAACACCCCTTCTAGATAGAGCCGTTACGATGCCTACTAGACTTCTCTTAGGGACTATTAAGCCCTGCTGTCACCGAGACTCTTCTAGACTTCTATGTGTAGGGGAAGCAAGGAGATAGCTTAACACCACCTAAATCGCTTATCACGGCCATTAGGAGAGAAAGTCCAGTGTTTCTGGAGCTCGTCATAAACATTGGAATAAAATCGGACGCAGCTAAAGGTTGATCAATAGGTGAGGCATTCACGCCCGCAGTATTGCATTTAAGGTGTATTATTAAATTTCCAATACTCCCACTGTCACCCTTATTCATACCTGCCAGTATCCGCCACTTCCACCCTCCCAAACTCCATCCTCTCCCTCCTATTCGTCTCTAGCTCTGCAATCCCCTTCTCCATTCCTCCTATTTCCAGTATCTCAGCATCAGAATCCAATTCTGCTTTCAGCATACTAGGTGCTCTCACTAATCCTCGTTTATCGAAAGGCCCGATTGGATTCTCGGGGATTTTCTCTGGTTTAGCTTTCTCAGCTGTTTTCTTGCCGAAGTAGAAACCAATGATGAGGATTGCGAGGACCCCGAGTATGGCGCCTATTGCAAGGCCGATTTTAGTGCCGGTTTTTATTGTGGCTGGGGGTGACTTGGTGGCTGGGGGACTTGCTGTTGCCGTAGGAATGCTGGGGGGTGTTGTTTGTGTGGGTTTTAAGGGGAGTGATGAACTCATGCCTACTTTTGATCCTCCTGTGACGGTAGGTTCTGATTTAAGTAGCGTAGCCGTTGAGGTATTTAAAGTCGAAGGTAAAGAAATGAAAATAGACGAGCGGGTAGAAGTAGAAAAGCCATCGGTGTTCATTGACTTAGACGTTGCTTGAGTTGACGACAAGGGAGGAACGACGTTTGTAGTGGATATTGACGTTGCGGGTATTGATGACGTGGGAGGGACGACATCAGTAGATGATATTGATGTTGTGAGTATTGACAATGTTGATTCGGGGCTGGGATTACCTGTCGAAGTAGGTATGTTTATCTGTTCTGGAAATTCGGGGAGGCTCGTGGACTGTAGTTGCTCAGTCGTTGTTAGCAGTAATCACAAATAATCTCGCTACTTGAAACTGAATTTTAAGACTAGCTCTCTAGAGAGATTATGTGGAGCGAATTATGTGAGAATATGCTCGCAACTAATGATTAACTTGACGAATGATTTTGACTCCCAATAAAAAGTGAAGAGAATCGTCAAAATTACCTTAGGATCCGCACCACCGGCGAGCGCAAAAGCATCCGAGACTCCAGACCTAGCATTGTCTTTCTCATCAATAATATGCAAAAGATAATTGGATCCAGGGACTTCGTCTGCAGTAGGTGTCCAGGTGTAAGTCTTTCCACTTATACCTACTGTTGTACCGCATCGTCAGTATCTTGACGCGAAAGACTTCTCACCAGAGAAAGTGGTTGAGCAGTGATTGTTACAAGCCGCAATGTACAGTACGTACTAGCAATCTTCTTAGTAATAGCGCTATTACTCTTTTCGTCGCGAGTATACTCCAAGTAAAGCACCCCCGAGTCGACCGTAATGTCCCAATTGACATCAAACATCAACCCCACAGGTAAGATGACCCCAGCCAGAGGGCTAGCGAATATAATATTGGCGGCCTCGGCTCGCGATACATATAGCAACAAAATGAGTGCAAAGTACACGCGAGACAACATGATGGCCTTGATAAAATCAACAGCATGGTGTTGAAGAATTGACGAAGAAGAAGAGGAGAGATAAATTGAGATTGCGGCGACTTCGCGCAGTGTGCAAAAGTTTAGGATCGAGGATTCTTGGTTTGACACAAAACTGAGATCGAAGGGGCTGATACAAAATCCTGCCAAGGTGCAGAATATGCGGTGCAACCTTCTTCGGGCCTGATTAATTCTTCAACTGCCACACCAAATTATTCCCAAGGCTGACAAAGCTGTTGCCTATAGCGATGAAATATCTCTCGGTGAATTTGCCCAATTATGGAATTTTAATACCAATGGGCGTGGCCTTCGAACGGACTATGATCTGTACCTTGAAATTCTAGACCAGCATTTTTAAGAGATAACTTAGAATGCGGGGATCTGCGAATCGAGCCGGCATGCATTATGGGGCTCAACTTGTCGCAGAAGCAAGCGCGAGGCACAGTAACTTTGCTGCTAAATCCCATCAACATTTGTTCATGATTTTCAGGCTATATGTAATTGTCTGTCCGTTCATAACTCCGTATTTCAAATCGGTTCTCACCAGCTTCTTGCTGTGAGAAAGACCGATGCTCCTATTGGGTATCTCACATAATTATGTGCAAAGCCACATGGCCATCTCTTCATAGCAAGGCAAAGGGGTAACCTTAGACTTGCACTAAAAAGGTGTTGAAGATTCAGGTATTGACAGCAAACTCTGTTTAATACAACTATCAAATGACTTTGTAGTATTTCACACGTTACTTTTTGCTATCCGAGCTGTCAGCTGCTTGAAGTGCAATCCTAAATTGGGTTCTTGCTTACCCAAGGATTTTATCAATACGTCAAAATCCCAGCTTTTTCTTCGATGAACTTCTCGCAAATAGCATTGCCATAAGTAACTACGGGGTACAGGAACCACCCTTTTTGGCTAAGGTACCGGAGGAATAAGTTTCTCATAAGTGAAAATAGTGAAAAGATATATGCCTTTGAATATGGTCAGTATTAATTTGCGATTGATTTACGGTACCAACATTGAATAGCCTATTTAGCCATGACCACAAGTTCAGGTACTATTTGCAATAGACAGGCAACAGCAGTTAGCAATATTTTAGTCGTACTCTATACATGAAATGCACTTGGAAAATATCAAAGAACTGAAAGAGATGCGTGCTCGTACTTTTATTACGTGCTTCAGAATCGAGAGTATAGTCGGACGCAACTGGCAATAGGAAATGGACATCAAATCGACTACCTCGGGAACCAGAATTCGAAATGATCATTTTCAAGAATAGATCCTTTGAAACTTCAAAGAAAGGGACATATCCTACCATCGATTAGCTCCTGAAGAGTCTCCCTCCAGGCATAGAGTCAGTCACAACCACCTCAGATAGCTGCATAATTCGTTACGAAGCAATGAAGAGGGCACTGCCCGAGTCACTTGTGCTTGCAATCTTGAACAAAGTCTCCTTGGTCTTTGAGAACTCAACCGACTCTTAAAATTGGATTGAAATTCTTAGCAAGTATCGTACATCGTGCGGCATGGGTCCTGGCTTGCAATAAGTGAATCCCCACGTGACCTGATTCGGTAAATGAGGGGCAATCTGCATCGGGTACGAATATCCTCAGCTAGGCTTGGCATGCACGTTTCCAATAACAGTACGGAAGTACAACGTCTGTCTGTTGCTTATTACTCGCCCCCGATGGTAACTTCGTATTCACCACGAAAACGTCCGGATAAACGTTGAAAAAACGCTATTTTTGATCATCCAACGAGTTTCATTCGTCCTTTCTTCGCTAACCTTAGCGGGAATTATCATTATTCTCAATTCGTGAAGAACTCCGTTCAAATCGGCTGGATATGATACAGTACGCCGGACACCATTCCACTCCTGCATCTCCAAACATGAGCCAGAAATATCAACCTTTTGGTATACCGGGATCCGAGTTCGAACATCACATCACTGCTGACTGTTCACAACATCCGGTGCCTATCCTCCCACCATAGCCAATAACGCCACTAGACCATTCCAACTCCGTTGCATCCAGAGACATCTCATAATCATCGTCACATCATTCTAGTGCTTCGCCTTGACTAAAAGCCGTAGCGAAGGTGTGAACCGAACCTTCCGAATTCCGGCGAGAGCAGGAGTACTGCTCTTCTTCCTCTTCCTCGGCCTCCTCGATAGCTTCAAACTCAGGCGCTCTCTGCTGAGCACGATCGTAGATTGCATACAGAGAATCAAGCCACTGATCAAGTATGAGATCAATGTCTTTCAGGTGACCGTCAACTTCTTCACCCCGTACAGAGGTTGCATGGAGTTCTTTTCTGATGTGCTGTTGAAGGGTTTCGTAGGCTTCGATCATGAGAAGTATCTGTAATCCGGAAGCCCGATCGTCTATAGCGGTCGGGTTCTGTTTCAAAAGTGTACTAGCCAATTCGTTCGTCAAGAGGTCCATGCAAATCCCAAGGCCGATTTCGTTGTGGATAGTGTTGAAAGTCTCCAATGCATTCTGCTCAGATGGAGTCAGAGGGCCAGTGATTTGCTTATCCATCAGGTTTAGGTTCGTGATTTCAGGAAAACAGTCCTTCGTTTGCGAACCAGCTAGAGAAGTAGGCGATTCAAAGCCAACAAGGGTGTCGCAATCCGAAGCAAGACTAGGCGGTCTTGATTGTTCTTTGACGAGATCTCGTAGACTAGCATGGCAATTGATCTTCCGTATAGATTTTCGTCGATGCTTGAGTTCTGGAATTGGAGTAAGTGTTGGAAGCGGCAAAATATCTTGGTATTGCTGGGCCAGTGTCTGAGCCAGATCGTATGGAGCGGATTTCGATTCGAGCTGGCCGATGAAATGCACAGGAGTTTTCGCCCGACGGCAACCAGCCATGCTTGCATCAGAATAAGATGGCCTGGATGAATAGTCTGACGAAAACGAAGGTCTGATTTTTAGAAGAGACCCTATATGTGGCTGGGGCGTCTTCTCCTGGATAACCACTGTTGGCTCCTTCTCTTTGTTTGGCAGAAATGTTACAGACATTTGAGCTTGTGCCACATGGTAGAATCTTGTGTCAGTTTTGAGACCTTTCTTCTTTCCCCCACTCGCCCCTCTTGGTTTTTGCAATTTCTTTTTACTGGATTTTGTTTCGCAGGACGTAGTGGTCTTGGACGACTGATGGGGCTTGCCCAGTATGTATAAAAGTATAGACATTTTATTTATGTCGGATCTTCGCGATTGTGGAAGGGTTGCCAGCGATATAATAGGCGTTGTACTACGTACAGGTAGGGCGATCCTCAAACAAAAGGCTTGACGAGTTGATCGGTGCAAACACTCTCACAACTGTCAGTCCAGTGAGATATTAGAGAAATGTCGAACATAACCGCATCCATCAGGAACCAAAGACAAGGAAGGGGCAGTCCCATCTTATCATCTGATGGCAAGCTCCCAGCCTCGTATTCTCAGCTGAAGCGCCGCAAATCGAGACTATGGTTGGCCGGAAGCAGGTATCTCGACACAAATCACCCCTGTGCTAATCATCGAAACACTAAGTATGGAGACAATGCATCATTGTCGACGGCTGGGGACAAGATTGACACATGCAGATTGCAGATTGCACTGGGCACTGGGCACTGGGCGCTACTCGGGGCCCATGATGCCATGATGCCATGATGTACCTTTCGTTGTTCTTGCAGGGTAAACGCACAAGTTGGTCATTATTGGTTCTGTTATCATATGTGGTGTGGTCGTGGCGTTCAAAGAAAATCCTGGAGCGATGACGATGTCAGACGGTTTGCCCGATTTTAGCGGGCTTCGACCCCTGGTGCATTAAGCGAGCCCTCTAACATGGCTTCTAACATCACCCCTCCAACTTTTCCAGCCATCTCATCTCTGCCTCACGATATCAAGAAAGAGTACGGAGTACCTACGTACGGAGTAACTCTCTGATTAATGCATCACACGGGCGAAGGTTGTGTGCCCGCTAGACAAAGCGTGCATTGTTCTTTTCTCGCTTATTGGTTTCGTGGTGGCAGGTACCAACCTCCCTGTGAAGAAGCCAAGCCCGCCCTGTCTTGTCGAGAACTAAACATCAACAACTTCCTCTCATCCATGAGGTCTAGATTCAATGGTTCTTCATGGGATCTTCCGGTTTCCTTCGCCGCTTCTTGTTTATTCGGATTCGAAGCATTGTTCCTTTATACATATTCAACCTTGCATAACTGCAACTGACTTTAGGTTGCTTTTGTTGGTTCAATACCTGTTTCTTCTAAGGCAAACAGACTGCCGAGCATTCACTCTGTAGGGCATGATCAGGTTTACTCCCGTCTACTATCCCAGACAATCATGCGTTCACTTTTGTGCATGTTATTCAAGAAATTTGGGCTGCATATGAATTTTATTCCTACGTCGATATTCGTCCATCGAGAATCATCTCGAGCAGTAGTACTCTGTTTACCTAATGACGCCGTGACTGAAGTATGGGCAGAAAAGAAGAAGGCTGTTCTACTTGAAGACTCCCCGAAGGGCTCATCTGTCCTGGCCTTCAAGTGCACCGAGTCACTAGAACATCTCAATGTGGCCAAAATCCCAACCGCGACAAAAGTTCCCTGTTGAAGGGCAATCTCATACTTGGTGAATAGACCTGTATGCTAGAGTCATTTCATCGTTATCCTTATCATCCAAATCCTATAGGTGCAATTTCATGCTTGGTGGCTTGACCGTATCTGATAGGGGAGGCTTATCAATACTCTTATTGATTGACCTCTGAGGCTGCCGTCTCATACTCGGGGACCCTTATAGGGAGAAATCTTCCACATCTTCATCTATTAAAAGTCGTGGATCTAAGATTATGGCTGTTGGACTTCTTAACTTATACCGAGGTAGAAGTTCTGAAAGTTGAAAATAAAATGAAGAGGGAGATGGGTGGTAGGATTTTTCTTTTATAGGAAGAGGGCCAAATTATTCTCGCTTTACGAACAAGTAAGGTTTTCTTTCGGGCCCTTCGAGTGCCTGTGCCTTTCTTATATAAACTAAAGGATCGTTTACTGTTTTCTAATGTTCACTAGTCAACAATGGTTTGGCTTGGATACCCATAGCAACAACAAAGGTCTTTTCACTCATGAGGCTGTTCTTTTGTGATGCCCTAACCTTACTGTTCTATGCGAAAAAGCTGAACTTCAAAATTCAACAAGCCTAGAGATATGCTGGGTTGCTGCGTTAGCTTGACTGACCACACTAGTTTTAGATGAGGGTAAAGGTGATTTGAGTTGGTGAACTCATTTGGCTAAACACATGAAGCTCAACAGCATCCCCGCCTTAGCACCCTACACTAAACTCATGACAGCAATCGCAGCGCTGCAATGTGTCTCACATGAACTCGTAGCTCTCGATGCTGATACCTCCTTTATCCTACCAGAGGTTAAGAAATATATGATTATCACTGTGTTTGATGAGGTGAAGAGGGAAGCTATCTCAGAGCCAAAGGCCCATTGTGACATTGCGGTATATATTCCGCCTCTGCATTCGGTTGGAGAAGGAGTATAATCGAGAGTAAGGATGGACAGCGGAAGTTCTAGAATAAATTCTGCTCAGAATGGATTACTTATGTCAGAGAATTTATATACTCAGTTTGACCAATACCTGTTCTCTATTAACCCGGATGTAAGCGTCCTAGAATTTGTCTCGGCAATACTAACACTACAAAAGGACGGTTACAAAATCATATCGTTTATGCCTAACTGGGAGGGAATAGATGGAAGAATACTTGACCCTATTTGTCGCCATCCAAATAATCCTGATCGTGTATCAGATGACGTTTTACGATGGCACTTTCGACAAAGTGTACTGGCCAATATACGAGACGCAGGAGAGCCTGTCTTTGAGACATATTTCCCTGGTGGTACAGATATGATGGCAACACTTCGCAATGAACCGTATAGTAAAGAGAGGTTTGAGATGGAGCTCGAAGCGAGGCTGAGATTAACTGGGCAAGGCAAAGTAAGATCTTAGCCATATCTTTGCCGTCTCTATAATCGTGCTAATCGTACTTTTTCCCATTATAGGGTCGAGCGCATTGGGTGATATTTTTCAGATTGACATGGCCAAGGGTTATAAGGAATGTCGATAGATGCTAGGTGATGATTTTTGTCACGTTTGTAAGCGTTAGAGCAGCGCGAGATATTGTCAAGAAGACTATAGAAAATAGCGACTAAATCAGCTCTGAACAGCAGTCACGTAGCCGTCGGGTCGATAAATAGTGTATTGGCCTAAAATGAAATCAATTTCTAAGGTTCTAAAACCAAAAAGTACGTGAAAAGGGTTTCAATGTAAGTAGACCCTTAGGAAATAAGGATCAGTTAGCTAATTAGTCTTATGATATCTAGTCATGTAAAGAGTAACGCGTAGCTATACTATCTCCTACTTAGATCAAACTAACCCCTATGTCTGATTTAGAAATAAAACGAAAGAGAAATTGTCTTTCTTATATAACGAGATATAATATCCTACGAAAATCCCAAATTCCGTGCCTAGAATAGTTCTAGTAAAATCTCCTATAGTAAGGCTTGTGAATTATTCGCCCCTAGTAGAGCGATAGTAAGCACCAATTTGTAGCATAGTCAATAATAACCATTATTATATTAACTATAAATTATCGAAACCAACCGAGTCTATATCTTAAGTAGTATATAGCCCTTATATCTCCTATTTACCTCCCGACCGCTTTCATCTATTGTTACTTCGTATAATCATAATTAACTCGTTATGTTAATATACGCTTGCTACTATAGCTTACGCTGATAAGAGGTGTGTCACGTTTCTAGCGTGCGAGTAGGACGTATATATAGCTCGCCCTTCCAGAACTACTTCGTATACGGATTAGATACATATCAGATCTAAGCGAGATCTAAATTTACTAGTGTGGTGGTCCGCGCGAGTTCGGTATAAAACACAAATTGCCTCTAGAAGTGCTGTCAGGAATGGGTGGAAGGGTAATTACAACGGTGCCCTTATCAACAAACAATTTAGAGGGAATTTGAAAGGCCAATTGAGCGTCAGATGAAAGCCAGAATAACAAAGCATGAGGTTCAAACTTGCAGTGTACCTGATTATGGGCAGCCAGTCGTTTTCCACCACAGAGTCGTTCTCCTTTCCTCGATAAACTTTAGCGGCGTGCAAGAGCTGGTCTCAGATCTCTTCCTCTTTAACGCCGACCCCCACAAAGCCCCAAGGTATTATTTAATGGTCAATGTCTGCTCGTCCCCGCGTCATATATACTGTTCGGGGTGCCTCAAATTTTAGATCGATGGTTCTTTGGGCCACTGAGGAACTGAATCGTAATGGTGGGAGTATACTCCGTATTGACTTTCCCGAGACGGCAACATATCTCCCATTATTCCATTTATAGTGGCAGAACCAGTGATTCGTCCCACTATTGGATCACTTTATATCTATATCATGTCTTGGTTTGCGTCTCTTCTTCATCTGACTCGTGAACTCCTCAACTTCAATCTTCTTGATATATTCTCCAGGTACGACGACGAGACCTAGGTATCGGCTTGTCATGTCTAAAGTGACAGAGTCTTTACCGACGTTCTTCGGTGGAGGAGGTATTCGATACTCGAAGGTCTGGGCCAGAATTATATTGCAGTCCTATTTAGATTATGTTAGTCGGTGGTTTGATGTGTACGTTTGCTTAACTCACTGAATCTGCGCATTTGAAGAGCCCAAGAAACATGCGGGAGTCTAGAGTAGTGATGCGGAGATTTTCGTTGAGAAGAGCCTTTAGGTAGTCCTCCGACTGGGACTTCTCCATGATTGCGGTCGTAGAAGGTTGAGGTTGGAAGTTTGTCTAGAGAAAGAGTTGCCATGGATTTTGACGAAGGTACTGTACTGTACTGTACGAAAGGGGATTGTAAGAAGTCATGAGCACCCCCCTGTAAGGCGGTGAGCTTAGCGTCCCGCTGTTCTAGCACCTTCTCTTTCTCAACACTCTTAACTCTCACAG
>MU251867.1:0-23540 GCA_019669835.1 Amylocarpus encephaloides
CTACGCTTATTTATTAGCTACTACTAAGATAATTAGATAGAGCTACTACCTATAATAAACTATATCTAGCTTATACTACTATATAACTCGCTTAGCTAAATAAGTATATTTAAAGTTCTATATAGATATCTAGCTTATACTTCTTTTAACTAAGATATATCTATTATAGTTCTATCTAACTAAATAAGCGTAGAGAAGATAAGAGCGCTTACTAATCGTATAAAGAATATATAGAAGGCTATAAAATAAGAGCTCTCTTTAACTTACGAGTATATAAAAGCCTCTACTAATAAGTACTATTACCTAGTAGATTTTAGAGTAGAAGACTTTATCTAGTCTACTAAGAAACACTTACGTATAGAGAGACCTAGTTATAAGCTTAACTTTCTAGAGGCTAGTCTATATAAGATTATTTAGTAAGTAGATAATACTTTTAAGCTCTAACTATCTAATTTAATAAAAATCTATTTAGTCTTCTCCTTTAATAGATTACGTAAGACTTCTTAGAATCCTTTACTAGACTAAAGTAATTTAGAGCTACTATCTATTAATATTATAAGTAATAATAAGTAGAAAATTTAAGAAATTCTTATAAGTTAAGAATAATAATATCTCTACTACTATATTAAATAACTAAACCGAGATAAAGACCTATAGTAGTATTCTATATCTAACTATAAATACGCCTCTTATAAAGTAAGAGACTTCTATCTAGCTAATCTAACTCGACCTAGCTCGCTAGCTCGCTTATATAACTAGTTAAATACTTAGAAAGATAGAAGAGACGATTATAATAATTTAGATAGTAACTTAATTATAGATACTTAGTTAAGGATAACCTTCTTTAAAAGAGGGGATACTATTATAAAGTTAGAGAAACTAGAGGCTAAGTATATATAGTACGTAGTATGTACGTACTACTAGTATCTTATATTTAAGCTTTTATTTCTCTAGAACTCTCTTCTCTTCTTACTTTATTATTCGCTTAATATAGTAGTTTCTGTTTAACTCTATATTTATTATAGTAAGTAGTAGTTTACTCTATATAATTATAACTACTTTCTATCTTTAGTAATTATCTCTAATAAAGATATATAGTTTATAAGCGTACTATAAAAGAGAGTATATAAGCTACTATAAATTAAGTATAAATTATCTACTACCTTCTTACTAGAGACTAGTAGTACTACTAAATAAATAAACGAAGTAGTTAAAATACTCTTATACTAGTTTATAGACTAGGCCTAGTAGAACTAGCTTATATAGTTACTACTAGTTAGATCTAGAATATATAAATAGAACTTAATATCTATAGATATAAGTTTATTCTTTCTATTCTATAAATAGTATTAGAGTTTAATTAAAGATATTAAATTATTAGAGGTAGATAATAGAGACTCTCTAATTACTAAAGCTAACCGAATTATATAAAAACTAAAAGAGGTAAGAGAGTAGACGTAAGTAGTAATAGTAGTAGCCTAAGAAGTCTAAGAGTAGATAACTAATTAGAAGTATAACTAGGTATCTAGCTACTAGATAGAAGATAAGATATAGCTTAGTCTAGAAAATATTAAAATATCTAGGCTCTAGAAGAAGCTAGATACTAGGTATATAAAGTTTATAGTTATAGAGGTTATTAGATCTTATAGCTACTACTTAAATATACTACTAGATATATATAATATATTTTATACTAGACTTCTATAACCTATATATATAATACTACTACTAGGATAGGTTATTAAAGAAAGCTAGCCTCTTATAATACTAGTTAATAATATAGAAGAGTATAAGATAAAGCGTATACTTAACTAGAAGAAAGCTTCTAGAAGAGGTAATTAATAGAAGTATCTAGTTAAGTAGGTTAGTTATAGATATCTAACTTAGAAGCTAGAATTAGTAATAAAGAGTACTACTACTCTAGTTAAATAAAAGAAGTATATAGCTAGGTAAAAGTAAAGAAAAGAAGAGAAGTAATATAAGAGTTAGAAGCCTAGAGTATACTTAGACTAATAGCTCTTACTAAGTACTAACTCTTACTAAGTATAAACTCTCGCTAAGTACTAGTTATAAGTAGAATTTAATTTAGTTTAATACTACTCTATTCTATTACTTCTAGAAGGTTCTAGTTATCTCTTCTTATATATATAAGACTCTATAGAAGCTACGCTTATATAAGCTCTCTACGTACTTCTTAATTAAATTTTAGAAACTATTTCTTTTAAGTTATTTAAGATCTAACCTCTTATATCTAGTATCTTTTAACTCGTAAGCTATGATTTTATAGCTTAATATAAGGTTATAGACTCTAACTTCTTTCTAACCCTCGACCACTACCTCTCTTTCTTAGAAGTCTTAGACCTCTTCTAACTTAAAAGAAGCTCTTTTATAATTAACTCTTATATAAAGTTAAATTATACGTTATTAAGAAAGCTTACTAACTTATCTTTTTAAGATAGTTACTATGTTAGTAAAGATTATAGAGCGATTAGTTTATTAGAATACTCTTTTAGTAGAGGAGATCTATATACTTTAAGTAGTAAATAAGACGCTTAGTAAGTGTTGTAGGGCTAAAAAGAACTATGTTTAGAAAGGAGGTATACTTATAGTAGATAATACTAAAGACATTTTATCTTAGTAGAAGGTAGATAAGTATGTTCGACACGACTTACGTACGGAGAGGGGTAATTAGGTCGAATAATAACCGTCTAGACGGCGATATAGTACTTACGGAGAAGCTGGCTATAACGTACGAACTTGTAAAATAGAAGAAGATGTTTCTAGCTCCTCAGAATTCAATTTGTAAAAATTAAATTATTTTTATTAAGATTATTATTTATCTTTGAAGTTCCGTGCCAAGGAAAAGTACGCGACTCACTAATAAACCACGTTATTAGATACTGTATTACAACTATATAAGCATTATTAATCCCTGCCCACTCGCCCACATAATTCTCCTCGCCGTATCACTCATTCTCTTTTTCCCTGCACGAAATTCAGCAACCAGTGGCAACCGTTCTCTTGCGTTCTCCACAACAACTATTCATGACTACCGTTACCATCATACCTCTCACCTTCCATCCCCTTCAGTTCCACTCAAACAACATTCTCACCCTCCCCAACAACCAGCGCCTCAGGAGTCGCAGCAGCGGCAACCTTCTTCTCGGGAAACTTCCCCTCCGCAACCCGAACCCTCCCATACTGCGTGAACACCAAATTCAATCCCCCCAAATCCCAACCCCTCGCCTCCCAAAGCATCCACGCCGCAATCACCGGCACAGTCAGCACATCTAGTATCCCAATAAACACAAACGAACTCGTAACGCTAATCTCATTGCCGCCATCCCCTAGCCCGAAAGCAATGGGGTAGAGCAGGAAGACAAAGGAGAGGTAGGAGGCGAGAAGGCCATAGGTGCGTGAGGTGGGGAGGGCGAGACGGCGGGACGTGGTGGTGCCGGTGTAGAGGAGAGAGGAGGAGAGGAGGAGAAGGGACATGGTGCCGAAGGTGAAGAAGCCCCATTTGTAGGTTGTGGGGGTGAGGGAGGCGATGAGGTAGGTGGTTATCCAGATTAAGAGAAGCACAACATTATATATAATAGTCGCCCAGGAGACTCCTGAGATCAAGCCCAGTGCCAGGAGAAGTGGTGGGTGGCAGAGGAACCTGTACTTACACATTAGCACTACGACGCTACAGTAAATTAAGCAAATGAGGGAGTACCAGCCGATATACCCGGCCCAGAAAATCTGCCGAGTCTTGTCATCCCCCTCCGAGGGTTTCACGGCCACATTCCCCAGATCACTCGCCATACCAAAGTAGGCGACGGCGCCACAGAAGAAGGAGATGGTGAAGAGGTAGTGGAAGATCTTCTCGCCGGATTTTGCGAAGTAGGTTGTGGAGATGGTGAGGAGAAGACCGAGGGAGTACAGGGCGCAGATGGACCAGAGCCAGTCGGAGCCGGCGTTGGAGAGGTGGTGTTGGCCTACTGGGGGGTTAACGTCCAGGGCGGTGTTGCGGGGGAGGAGAGACATGGTCGATGTTTTGGGATATGGTGATTTGTTTAGGAGAAGTGTTTCGGTACAGTATGGTAGCGGGGAGTGGATGATGACAACGAAAAGGAATGAACACGCAAGGACGATTATATACAGAAAGTGAATGGGAGAGAAGGGTGTCGATGAGATCATATCAGATCATGGTTGGCATTACTAACTTCTCCACATCCAAGTAATCCAAAAACCGGAAAACACACAGAGCTTACACCACACGCCATGAGAAGGCCCTTGGTACTGTAGGAGGTATATCCCAAGCGAGCTAGTCCGAGCAGGAGGGGTTAGGTGATGTGATCATCCGGCGCTCACTCACGTGTTTCCTACATCATTACTATTCAACAAGCAGAAAGATGCTGCAGAAAGACATCAGGTGAAGGTTGTGGACATGAAGTGATTGGCGCCGGAATCGTCGGGTTGTACAAAGTGGCAAGAGAAACACGAAGCAAGGTAGGGATTGCATACCCCGTTGCTGTCCCTCAAATGCAACATTTAAGCAGGATTTAGTCATCCAACATGGCCCGGCTTATACGATGTACTACACTACAGTACAGTACCGTGCAGTAGTCCGTACGGTACGGCACGTTCGTTGGTGGGCTCGATTCAGGGGCTTAAGCGAATAAATTCGCTTAGCTGAGCCAGTAGCTGAGACAGTTGCCGGGCATCCCCAACCTTACTGTACTGTAGAGTACTGTATCCATCCTACGTGAGCATAGACGAAATATCGACGAATTAAAGCAATGATACTGTGGCGTGATAGTAACACATACAACCTACAGGCGTGATTGGCAAACCTAAGAAGGGAGAGACAATTTTCATCTCAGCTGCCTCGGGGTAAATGAATAGTATTTGACTAATGGCGGACGGTCAAGAGTTATCCTAACCAGGTGATTGGTGCTAAACCCTCCCAAAATCAGGTGATATGACATCAATTTTACATTCATTTCGTCCTGTAGGTTGTATGTGGTTGAAATATTATTTAGCGGATCTGACGGCTGATTACAGTATACGGAGTATGCTGTACTGTAACTACCGAGCTTAGTCATCGTGGGGAATCCACCACCACACTTGACAGACGCGGCTGGAATCCATTATCTCATGGCCGCAGCCTCGAGCAATGGACTCGGAATTACCACATTCCTGGCCTAAGATGTCATGATTGATTGACTACACGTTAGCTGAATCAATCTGCTGGTCGGAAGCACTGGAACTTGCTCGATCACTTCTCGCTTTCCTTTGCCCAGATGTTTCTCGTCCCGGACCCGATTGCGCCATACATACAGTACTTGTCCTGTTGTGCCCTGCGTTCACAGCCTCGTCGCCCCTTGGTCCCGACATTTGAGTCAACAAAAGCAACCACATTGTTCTCCCTCCACGTCTCCCTTCCAGACACGATCTGAGGATAAGTTGGCAGAGCTTCCTCGTGGCTCCCTTCGACATCAATAACCATTGAGGTTTTTGTTAAAGCGCAAACATGTGCAGGTTTCTGGTTCGTGCAAACAACCTCGTTCAAGACGCAGCAGCTCATCATGGTTACAGGTCTACAAAGGCTCCGATGAGATTCTCCTCTCGAAGCTGATCCTCAATCCTACGCACTCGATTCTTGCCCAGTCTTTCGACTCACGGCTCCGCTTGGACATGAGAAGGCCTCACAATGGTTTGTCTCTCTCCTTGGCCCCAACGAAGAATCACCGTTAATGCCATACCACAGGAGACGGGTTTGGTATTGGATACTATACCGACCCAAAGCTTGGTCCCGAGCCTTGCATCTTTACCTCCACGACTCCCGCTTGGAATTGCATAAATCTTCAGCGAATTGCTTCCAAAACCGCATCTCCCCTAATCTTCGCTCACGTCCGAGCTACCACCGAAGGCTCGCTCAGCGATGACAACTGCCACCCGTTCAATCATGGTAGCTTGATGTGGATGCACAATGGAGGATTAGGAGGCTGGAAACATATCAAACGACGTCTGGGTGAGCGCTTGGCCGATAAATGGTACTTGGGTGTGCATGGCGGTACCGATAGCGAATGGGCCTTTGCATTATATTTGGACACGCTGGAACGAATGGGACACAATCCAAGCTCACCGCCACCAACGGGTTTTGGGCCGACAATCCTTCGACAAGCAATGCTGAAAACGATCAAGCAGATTAACGACTTCATTGCCGACATTCCAGAATCCATCATTGCAAACGAGAATGTCGACACTAGGAGTTTGCTCAACTTTGCTATAAGCGATGGACACAGTGTCGTTTGTACTCGGTATGTTAGCAGCTGCATAGATGAGGCTGCAAGCTTGTACTACTCGTCCGGCACGACCTGGGAAGACAAAAGTAGCAAGGGTGAATATCAAATGGATCGACGTGACAAGGGAGCTGATATTGTTCTTGTCGCTAGCGAACCCCTTACTTTTGAGCGAGGTGAGCCCCTACCTCGGGTGATTAGTATCAAATACCGGCTCACAAAGAACAGAAAGCTGGGTCACCGTCCCAACGAATTCTACCTTGACAATCCACAAGCAAACTGTCATGGTTCACCCGATCATCGACGAATACTACAACTACAACCCTTACCATCGCCGCTCGTCCAAGTTCGTCCACGACAAAGGCTTAATCACAAACGAGAAAGGGAACATCAGCAGCCCAGCTAGCACCCCGGGAATCCCCATTCAAGCAAACAAGAAACTTGCTCACCCATCCTCACCACCAACCGGAAATGAGAACCGAGCTCCAAACCCCCACGATCACGATAGTATAGCCAGTACTCTCGTCGCCTCATCATGTGACCTAGGTTCTGGAACAGCAACGCCAAACCACGATGCCTCACCCGGTCCATCCAAACCGCCTTCCGATATCAGACAATTAACAGCAATCCAAGCCCTCCGAATCCAAGACCCAATCCGTGCCGCTAGATCTCAAGAACAGGGCAACACAAAGAAGAAACGTACCACCCCGGAACAAGAGGATGTTCCAGTCCCAGAACGCGAGCCGGAAGAGGCACTGGTTAGGACAGCATATGGTGATCCGATGAAGATTGCCCAATACTTTCCAGAACTCACATAGCTTGGAAAGGGGAAAGGAATGGCGTTACGGACGTTCTATTATTTGATATTGAGATTGCGGATACTCCAGGAAAGCGCGCGAGTTCATGGCGTTCAATATGCGATGCTCATTACTTTTCTGCAAAATATACTAGACTAAATACTCCGATTTTCCCAAAAGAGCAATGGGGAGGCAAGGTGAGGTAGGTGTCTTTCCATCGATCATTAGCATTTGGACGAAAATGAGAACGTTCATCATATGTATTTGTGTTCGAAGGTGCATATCGTTAAATGTATACAAAAGCATTATCCTCGATCTCCGACAAAAAAATCCTTCGTATTCCTCCTGGTCCAAAAACAAACGCCACGGCTTTTATTTCGTCGATGATCTGGATACAGTAGTGATCATCCGCCCAAAATTCCAACGCCAAAATTTACTTGAGCATAATACAAAGTCTGCAACCGTAGTTTAAAGGATCTAAAGCCTTCCTCGCTCTTGTGTGAATTGGACTGTTACTTCCCATTTCAAGTCCCCGCCTCGCCCGTAGCCTTCACCCAGTCTGTTCCTAACCAGGACGGTGATACGCTCACGTAACTTTTGCACTTGTGCATCATCGCCTCTGACAATCAACTTGAGATTCGCCATGCAGAGTCCGAAATGCACCTGCCAGAACCTCGCTTCCTCTATAGAAGAGATCATAGGCTCGCGCGTGATTTCTCGCATGACGTCCTTCACTCCCTTCCCATTGTAGGACATGAGAAGCATGAGTCCTTGAGTGATTGCGAGTCGAGTTCCGAGGAAGAACATGCTGAACGCTATGACCGTGCATAGCAGACGATCAAGCCAGAGGTACATTGTTATACTGAGGAGGGGGAGAAGGAACATGATTGCGCTGCAGGAGAGGGTTAGGAAGTGAGAGGGGTTGGAGAGAATGCTAGGGAGGGATGAGATGTAGGCGAAGCGCATTGCTCTACCGATCCTAGCATGGTTTTTGAGGCCAATGGCGGATATCAGAGTCGCTATGATCGAGAGTAGAGCAGCTGAGTCTACGCTTCCTGGTGAAATGCGGTTATGGTCGTGGGGGTGGTGAGGTTGGTGCGTACCGACTGATTCAAGGACATGCTTGAGGTTGTGTGATATCAGATCGAAACTCATGAAGAGCAAGAACACCGACATGGCGAATCCGGCTAGCACTTCTGCACGCTGTAGACCAAACGGATGTCGAATTGAGGAGCGCTTCCATACTTCGAAGTTGCAGAACACATCTACTACGACACATATTGTTGCCGAAATCGCGTCGAAGAAGATAAGATGGGAGAGTGCAGTAAGGGCAAGTGATCCTGCAGAAGAATAGAGCACGTATGCGGCAACTAGCGCATGGCACCCACACCAGCCAATTCGCGTCGTTTGCTCTTTTGACATGCTATGCCATGCCTCCTTGAAAGTCGGTATCGGAAGGGAGGCGGGGAGTGCGAGGGGGGCACGCGGGGGCGGCTCAAGGAAGATCTGGTGCTGCGCAGAAACACTGCTGTGCTTGTACCTATGACCTCTGCGCTGGCCGATGTTCTTTTTGCGTCTGTTAGCATGTATTCTTCTCGGCTGACCGCCGTTTCCATTGGGCTGTGTTTGCCCTACTGATTTTGCGACTGCAGGTGTGTCGCTGATTGTTTGCGTCTGGAAGTTGAAAGGGTTCCTCCCCCCGCTGGGCGGTGGTGCCATTGTGCCATTGTGGCTGAACGTTGCTGAACCTGGTGGACTGCCCACACTGCTTCCTGATGATGGCAATGGCGAGCCCATAGACCCGAAGCGCCCCTCGAAGGTGTCTGATAATGGTGACAAGGCATTGGGGTCGAAGGTCACGGTCGAGTAGACAGTTTTCCCAGCATCACCCAGTCCCAATCCTTCCGGCTCTTCTGGTATAGGAGTCGGCGGGGTCGGTGTTCGAGGCGGCTTTGGTATGGGGAGGCTTGAAGCCATGGTTGCTGACTATCGAGATACGTGGAGCATAAGGATTGCCCGTCAATTTGAAAGACGTATGTAGGTAAAAGAAAGATTGGAGATGTGATGATGTGTTGATATGGATTCGGTTGATATTCGGTTTATATTCGGTTGCGTCGACCCCCTGGTAACTGCCGTGGAACCCACCTTCACCGCTGACCCAATGCAGGATCCCGGGAACAAGCGACATTTGACAACTTCGGATCACATTGCACGACAACATCTCCTATACATCCTCAAACACAGCAAGACTTTGTTTACTTCTTCGCAGTCTCCACTTTAACGTCAGCATTCAACCACTATTTAATAATCCTAATACAAGTTGTCATTCTGTGGCTAAAGCTCACTCGAAGGTCATCTTGTTCATTCCAACAAGGATTTAGCTGCTCACGTAAATTCCCAAAAAAAAAAGTCATTGCACTCGATGCCAGAACAACCATAACTTCTTCTTCTTCGTGGTACGTTCTCCCCCTGATCCAAGATATATATATATATTTCTGACACGTGCAGCCAGGGCTTGTGAAGCCGCAGACAAGTCAGGAATTGCAATGGAAAATCCCAACCCTATTCATGCGAGTAACGGTGCTGGAGATGGGCCTGCGGCTACCAACTCAAATCCAAACTCAAAGGATAAAGTCCCCGCCAGTCACAAGCGCAGCCTGTCTGGAGGCTTACTCTCTAAATTATCCTTTTTGCGATCTAGCCATGATGATGACCATTCTTCGTCAGAGAGAGGCCCCTTGAGTCTAGTCTCTCCTGTAGATGACCACTCATCTCCCAAAAAGAACAGTAGAGCAATGGCCGTTGCTGCTCAGCAACAGAAGACTAGAAGAAGAAAAGGCTCTTTAAGAAAGGCAGCCCTGCTTGGCAGAGGTGCACAACGAGAGAGAAAAGAAATCCGCACGTTTGCGTTCGACACCGAGGCCCAAACGTTGTACGGGGGTGACATCTCAACTAGTCCAACATCCCCAGAAGAATCTACGTATTATGAGACATTCGGACTTGGTATTGACACGACGCCTCGCCCTTCAATGGAAGACTATACTAGCCGGGTTGCCCCTCTTCTATCGCCAATCAAGACACTTCCCATGGGATCTGATGAAAATGTCACCTCTCCCACTGCTGCAACGAGTCCTACCTTAACCTATACCTCCACCACTGACGAAGACGACATGCTCATCATCCCGAACCATAGTCTCACAGGAGCTCGCGGACTTCCGCCTGATTCCTCCGGCTCCGACTCGTATTTTCCTCCCCTAACTGGATCACTCACACGTAGGCGATCAGCTCAGGAGCCCAAATCGCCTCTTTCGATAGCGGGCTTGACTTCAAATCCGCTTCCTGTCCCGGATACAGACTGGGACTATTCAGAAACCGAATGGTGGGGATGGATCATTCTGATTGTGACCTGGGTCGTGTTTGTAGTTGGGATGGGCTCTTGTCTGGATGTGTGGAGCTGGGCTTGGGACGTTGGCGAGACACCATATGCTCCCCCTGAGCTTGAGGATGACCCGACCCTTCCAATCGTGGGATACTACCCAGCTCTGATCATCCTAACGACAGTAATGGCTTGGGTATGGGTAGTTGTCGCTTGGGTTGGGATGAAGTATTTCAGACATGCAAAGATTAGTGGAGATTGATTCTCACCTTCCTATTGCCGCTCTCGGGGCCCTTTGGACCCGCCCTGCCTATGATTAGCGTGCTACAATCACTATTCAGGTGATAATGTGTTCACTTAGTCGCTTAACGATGATTGGCGGACCTGACACGGAAAACTCTCTAAGCGAAGCCGCTTTTACCTCGTCGCCCGTTAAAGGACGCGATCTTTCCTCAACTCCCTTCCACGTTCAACAACATCATTCAACACACCATACACAACGACATCTTGCTTAAGTTGTCGTTGACCAACACACTTCACTATAGTGCAACAGATTGTCCGTTCAAGCTTCCACATATCACACACAGACAAGTTCTTCGCCAACATCAAGCGTGATGTCGAGTTCACCGGCACCATCACCGGCACCATCGCCGGCACCTGCTTGTTCACCTTTGCCACCAATAAAGACTGAAGAACAGTATGTCCATTTCGCCCTTTGTTCTCCTTTTGCTAACATACAATTTCAAAGGCGAGGCCGACGCGTGTCCAGTGGAATACCAACAGAAGATAGATCGACTGGTACCGCCGCTGGCGAGGATGATGATGAAGACGACGAGGATGATGAAGAAGACGACGAAGATGATGAAGAAGATGACGAGGATGACGAAGAAGACGACGAGGATGATGAACCAGAGTATTCTTCCTGTCCTAGCCACTGCTACCACCGCCGCTCCATTGAGATGGAAGGCCAGTTTTTTATTGAGAGTGAGGATTTTGAATATGAGAGACGCAAATGTAAACCACACTTCCACTTTGTGTTATCATTGGGCTAATTATTGTAGTGGAACTAGATGGTGATCTGTTCAAGATTCCTATGGCTCGAAAATACCATCCTAAATGTCCTGAGGTGGTTTTCCCGAGAGATTTCCCAACGGAGCTTGTGGAAATGATTGGAAAATATGTCTTTGTCGCTCCGAAAACCCCCCGCAGAATTCGAGCGGTCTGGTGCCACAGAATCAGCCGCTGGAGCTATGCTGTTGACGACAATCAAATCTTTATGGTCCTGCCCGAATATCATAAAGCACTTGACCATCTGAAGCCCGCTCCTAAGCTGTCTGATGGTCAGCCATTCCCACAGTTCGACTATAAGAGAGACACCCTAGTCCTTGATTACAACAGCTGCGGTAATCACTTCGGCGACCAATCCGAATACACAAATGCCATTGAAGCTGCCATAGACTTCCTCGGCAGATCTCGCGCTGCTAGGTTCAACTTGCGGTATCTTGAGATTCACTTCTGTCAGACCATCAGTTGGGCTCGTGAAATTTTTTCGAGCATTGATGACGCTGACTTGCAAAATCTCAGGCGTGTTGATCTCCATGCTCACAACCACTATAACGAAGATTCTGTTTATGCTGATATCAACCCGGAGCGCGAACTTCAGATGCTGCAGGAGGAAGTTGGTGGCTTGGATCGTTTCGACTTCGAGGCTAGGCTTTATGATTGGCTAGGAAGGGAGGTCGAGGAGTTTGATGAAGAGGCATACGACGAGGATGATTGGGGACAATTCCAGACTAATAGTCGCCCTCTTTTTGGAGTATTCTCTTGATTTAGCGGGGTGCATATATGAAGGTAAAGGGAACATGGCAGCACAGTAGCTATTTCGAGTTACCCATTGCATTGTAGCATAGAATTCAATGATGTTTTTCCACTCAAATTTTACTCGAAATGTAACATTGCCCACGTCTCGCGCCAGGTCCATTTCAGATGGTGAAAGACGGGAATTCTCGTTGCTTTCGTGACGGCAAGCATGCCCCCTATTTCATTTTTAATCTCCTGTGAATTCTTGTAGGTAACGAACGCCATGGCACTTCCACGAGTAATAGGATGATTGTATTTCGCAGCCAAGTCGAGATTTCTTCATCTTCTTCAAGATCCAGCGTGAAGCTGAACACTCAATGAAAAGAGGTTGTCCCGCAGGAATGCAATCAAAAATTCCCCCTGTTAGGACCCCGAAGGATACTAAACAGGTCTCGATGCCCCGATGTGCAATGGAGATCTCGTCCTGTACCGAAGGCGAATCATGAGCTGCCCAGGTCAAAGAAGGTAAGTATGAAGGAGAAAGGAAAAGAAAATAAGAAGGAGGGAGAAGATGGAAGCTTATGTAGGGAAATCCTGGACGCTCGGGCCACTGAGGCTAGACCAAGTTAGGCCGATTTGCTCAACCAACAAATTTCACACGTGATACTATTACTCTCGAGCTGTACCTACGTATTAAGTGTACCACCACTCTACCCTGACCTGACACCATTGACTCTTGAGCCTTGACTTGGGCCTTGACTTGAGCCTTGACTTGAGCCTCCATGAATTCTACACTTTCCATTGCGGCTCCTCTACAACACCATAAGTGGCCGCAATGAGCGGGAGGCTCTTGTCAGCCCGGCTTTTGCCTTTGGTTTTGCCTTTGGCCCAGAGAGCAAACATCACAGCGGCGCGTCACTTTCACCACGGCACCTCCTCAGCCGCCGGACTGCTGCGAGCCGATTCAGCCATACGAGTGGTGCGACGGAGGATATGGCCAGCGGGATATACACCATTCTCTAATGTGGTGGCGGTCCGGAATGTTTCTTTCGTCCGAATACTGCCCAGGCTTTTGATCAAGTTCGCGAGGATACCAGCTTTATTTGCTGGGGCTACAATAACTGGCTTGGCATACGTGCAGTACCAAGCTACACGTAGGTCTAATGTCCTGGTATTAAACCAAATCAAGACTGACGTGGCTCAATAGAGGCGGGTAACTATGCCCTGGATGTATTCGATCGAACAAAGGATGGCGTTGTCGATATAGCTGGTGGCATATTCGGGGGTGCGAAAGATATTGCCGGCCAGACGTGGAAAGGATGGGAGAACACCAAGGAACAAGTCGAATTGCCGGGATGGGTCCAGAAGCTCCTGCGAATACATGAGGAGATTGGGGATGGTCCGAATGAAGGTGGAAATGGAGGACCAGGCGGAGAGCCTCCGAACGAAGCTAGAATGGCAGCTGTTGCTGGAGCCACAGCAGCAGCATATGGCTACGACCAGTCGACCGAGGAAGATCCAAAAGCAGGGGAGGAAAGCGCACGAGATGACCAAATGATGGCCTTAACGAAGAAGATGATTGAGATTAGAAGTATATTGCAAACTGTGGGCCAGTCCAATGCTTTGAATCTACCATCGATAGTGGTCATTGGGTCACAATCGTCAGGGAAGAGTTCTGTGTTGGAAGCCATAGTTGGGCACGAGTTTCTTCCAAAAGGATCGAATATGGTTACCCGACGACCAATCGAGTTGACCCTGGTCAATACACCAGATGCTCGAGCAGAGTATGGGGAATTTCCAGCTCTCGGCTTAGGGAAGATCACGGATTTCTCACACATCCAGAGAACACTAACGGAACTGAATTTGGCCGTCCCTGATTCTCAGTGCGTGTCAGATGATCCCATACAACTCACCATTTCCTCCCCACATGTGCCAGATCTGTCCCTCATCGACTTGCCGGGATATATTCAGGTCGTTGGACACGATCAGCCGGTGGAGTTGAAGCAGAAGATCGCTGATCTCTGCGACAAATATATCCAGCCACCAAATGTCATTTTAGCTATTTCAGCTGCAGATGTAGATCTTGCAAACTCTACAGCGCTTCGAGCAAGCAGAAGGGTGGACCCTAGAGGTGAGCGGACGATTGGAGTGGTGACCAAGATGGATCTTGTGGATTCTACCCGAGGAGCGTCGATACTTACTGATCGAAAGTATCCTCTACGCCTCGGTTACGTGGGCGTCGTGTCCCGAGTGCCACCGGTGACAACAGGCCTGTTCAAGAAGGGGAGCGGAAACATCTCATCGGCCATTAGCAGGAACGAGAATGCTTTTTTCTCCGCACATCCTCTGGAGTTTAGTCCCGAGGCTGGCTTGAGTGTCGGAACAACTACCTTACGAAAGAAGCTTATGCAAGTTCTTGAGCAGACCATGGCGGCTAGCTTGGCAACTACGAGAGATGCTATTCATCAAGAGTTGGAAGAGGCCACTTACGAGTTCAAGGTCCAATACAACGACCGGCCGCTTTCTGCCGAGTCGTATCTTGCTGAAAGTCTTGATGGATTCAAGCATTCTTTCAAGGAGTTCACGGACACCTTTGGCCGACCTCAAGTACGGGAGATGCTGAAGGAGGAGTTGGATCAGAGGGTTCTGGACCTCCTAGCAGCCAAATACTGGAACAAGCCTATCACGAATCTATCGCCGGCTCTGGTTGAGCCCGAGTCCTTGGCAGACCTTCCAAGGGCTGATTCCGGGTCGCTGTACTGGCATCGAAAGTTAGACGCCTCGACGTCTTCTTTGACGAAGCTGGGGATTGGTCGTGTCGCAACTACTGTTGTTGCGAATGCCATCCAGGCCAATGTTGACCACCTCATCGGCCGCAGCACTTTCGCCACGCATCCGTTTGCTCGCCAGGCCATCACTGAAGCGGCTTCTGGTATACTGAATGAACGTTTCTATAGCACGAGTGATCAGGTCGAGAATTGCATCAAGCCTTATAAATTTGAGATTGATGTTGAGGATGGCGAATGGGCACGCGGAAGAGAACACGCTGCTGGCGTGCTAAAGAACGAATTACATGCAGTCGAGGATGCCGTGAGGAATGTTGAGAAAGTTGTTGGCGGTAAAAGGAAGCTAAGAGACGTCATGGGCTTCGTCGAGAGGGCTCGAAAGGGAGAAGTCATGGTGGGAGATGATGGTGCTACCGGAGCAGGAGGATTCAGCTCTGAGTTACTAACTAAAGGTATGATCTGTTTTACCTGCAATCAGCTTGTTTACTGACATAGCTGCATAGGCAAAGAAGCACTCTTCCTTTCTGACCGCGCTACTCTCCTCCGCCTCCGTCTAAGTGCCATCAAATCCCCCCAGTGCGCAAACAAAAACAACAAATATTTCTGCCCTGAAATATTCCTCGACGTCGTTTCCACCAAACTCGTCTCCACCGCCGTCCTCTTCCTCAACGTCGAACTCCTCTCCGAGTTCGTTTACCAGTTCCCCCGCGAGCTCGATGTGCGACTAGGCCGTGGTCTAAGTCGCGAAGAAGTCGAACGCTTCGCGAGAGAAGATTCGAGAATCAAGGCGCATCTGGATGTCATCCGTCGTAAAGAGCTGCTCGAACTCGTGCTCGAGAAAATGGAAGGTGTAAGGGACCTGGAAAGTACGAAGAGGGAACGGGAGAGAGCGAGGGGGAAACGGATGGATGAAGCGAGGGAATCACAGGGGAAGGAGAAGAGTCGATGGGGGATATTTTGAGGGTGGTGATTAAAGAAATATTGTAACGAGACATGTAAGGATGGCGTTTGGTAGGTCTGCTGTGCTGGGTTGGTTTCAGAGGTGTTGATGGGGCTATTCTTCCAATTGGATTGTTTGATATGATATCACCCCCTCCCGCTTGGTTTTGTCGACTTCTGGGCAAATTCTATACTTCACTACTCTTGTATGAGCTCGATTTATGTAGTCTAATTTTGGCGCACCGGTGACAAGTGAATTGGGCATGGAGGCTTTGGCATTAACAAGATTCTCGTCTACAGTGTGCTGGAAACCTTGATCAGCGTTATTTAGTGAAGGTAATTCTTTCTCAACTAGGCTAGATAATAGAGCTCATTGGATACAGGTCGGATATCCATCCACCTCAAAATCGCTTGCAGAAGGAGTGTCGGGTCTTAGTCGACCGGTTGTCGGCCCTGGGGTAAATTCTCTGTCGGCTAATATAATACCAAGAATATACTAATTCGAATTGCGCACAGAGGATCGTACGACATGTGCTGAAGACAAATATACCGGTAAGTGTTGACCTCGAGTTTCGGGGTAAAACGGGGGTTTACTTAAAACTAGTTGACGGTGAGAGTAGCCCAGATGTCGCAACCAATATTTACTCATCGGCAGAGCGCAACACAAAGGTCTAAAGGCGAGTTCTCCAGCCCATTATTCACATCGCATACAGTTACAGTATCACAAGCGAAAGCCCATTGTTGTTACATGCTTTCATATCGATACTTCCTTCCGCAGAGAAGTCTTCTTTTTGGTTCTTTTCGTTCTTTCCTCCGCCCCCTTTCCTCCTCGCTACCCAATTCTCCCCAAAACATTCCCGTAACCGCTAAAATAACCCTATATCAGGGAGAACACCCAGCCCACACAGCCTTACTCCACCGTAGCATCACCATCCTCGTCCAAATCAGCCGCCACCGTCTCGTTGTCGCCGCTTTCCTCAGACTCGGTGTCTAATGACTCTAGGATGCGCTGTTGCTTAGGGTTGCGACCGAGATCTGAGAAAGAGCCGGGACGCTTACGGTAAGGGGTTGCGTCCTGGCCGCCAGCGTCGTCCTCTTCGTCCTCGTCGTCCTCATCACTCTCCTCGCTGCTATCTTGGATAGTCTGGCTACTCGCACCCGGCTCATCCGCAGCAGCTCGAGGAGATGCTTGGTTTGGATCCCCATATGATAGAAGCTCGGACATCTCAATGGACGAAGCAGAAGCCACGACAGATGATACTTCAACAGTGTCAGCGCTGGATGGACCGCCCCTCTGTGTCACCCCAACGGCATGATCGCGGGCTACATCCCCACACATGGCTTTAAACTTTGCCTGGAAGACAGTCATGGGGACTGAATGAGGTCCAATCTTGACGAATTTGGCGCTTGCTACGTGTTTGTCTGAGTCCATCGAGACTCTGTCCACGAACGCAAGTTGAGGGGTGCGGCTCTCTACCAGTGGCTTGGAGGGACCTTGACTTGGATCTGCACAAGATACCATGTTGGGGGTCTCAGGTCGAGGTTGCTTTGGGAGTGGGTAAGGTGGAAGGGGTATGCGAGCTTGCTTAGGATTAGCGTAAGTTGGAAGGTTAAGTCTAACCATTCCAGATTGCTTTGGAGTCGCGCCAGACACTTGAGAGGTACTGGGTGCCCGAGACATACACGGAGTGGCTCTAGCATCTTCTCGAGCTGGCTGGCTGTTTGGGGTGCAGACTAGCCCTCCTTTTCTCGGTATATTTGACGGCGTACGAGGCGGAGGAACAATCTTCGTTGGTGGTCGAGCAGGTTGTCGAGCATTGTGACCGAGGGGAGCTTGAGGAGTTGGCATGTTACTTCCAAGGCCTTGATGGCGTGGAAAAGGGGTAGCTAGAAGTGTTGTACGGCCGTGTTGGGTTCCACAGCTATTACCTCGCGCAGATGGCAAATATCCTTCGCTGGGATTCTCAATATTTCTGTTTGTGGGCGGTCCTGGGGATTCAGTTGGGCGACCAGGACGATCAGGAGCTGGGACCGGTGCTACTGGTCTGTTATGACTAGATCCCGCCACATTGAGGCCATTGCCAGTTGATTCCAAGGAGTTGTTTTTTGCAGCATCACGAGGTGCTTGATTCCCTGGAGCGATAGAGCGGGGCTGTAGAGGCGGAATACGCTCGACTGCTTGAGTAGCCGTATGTTGAGCCTCTCTGAGAGCATGAAGAGCAACAGCTGCTTGATATACTGCTTCGTTGATGTTTCTATTTCGTACAGGCACCCACTGTCCCATTACTCGGTCAAGTACATGGTCTCGCCGGTGAAAGCCATAGAGCTCGTTGCGATCTTCTTCGGCAAGCTGATCTCGCACTTGCTGAAACTCTCGACGAGCTTCAGATTGAAGACCGTTGTGGAAGGTCATAAGTAAGGCTCGCCATCTAGCTGCGCGGACGGCGAAATTCACACTTAACAACTCATCCACGCGATGGTCCCGACCTTGGAAATAGGAGCGAAGGGGTTTGCGGAACGAGCCAAAGCTACCGTTGGGATGCATAAAAGCGAACTCGAAGTTTGCAATCTCGGCGTCTACCATGAGTTCCACTTTGGGGGTGAAACCATGCAAATCCACGATTCGGATTCTTGCCGGATCGCCGAAGTTGTTTGTGTATATGAATCCTGAGATGTCATTACGGAGATCTTGCTCTGGGTTGTTTGTTCGATGGCCATTTGTCGCGCAGAACTGAGCAAAGAGGTTTTGACCGTCGATTGGCGGTGGTAGCCAAGGGCCGCTCCGATTGACATTCTGGGCAACACGGTTTGTCAGGGCTTGCTCGAAGCTTCTCACACGATTCGCAGCGGAAGTATCCATGTTGATTATGGAACGTAGTGAGCGTGGTGTTGTGTGAGACGGGAAATGGTGTACCGCAAGTGAGATATCAGGATTATGCGAGTCCAGAATGTTCGGGATGAGAGAAGTCTGCTCCTGTCTCGGGTTTTTGGGTGTAGAGGAGGCTGAAGAACATTAAAGGAGGAACGGGACTTGTGGTTAAGAAGGATTTGGATAGAAGCGGTCGTTCTGTAGCGGAAACGGCTATTCAAAGGCTCGTTGGCTATCCTTTCACTCCGTGATTCGCCATGGCCCCGGGGAAATGTAGCTAGGAGATGGAAGTGTGAACTGGTAGCTGCGTGATACTCGCATATTCCCCGGGTCTCTGAAAACGTGAATATTCATTCTTTATGTGCCCTCCAACATCAGTGAATTTTCAGCCTAGTCCCCCCGGTTCAGCAACACTTCAAGCCTTTCGATATCTGACTTGTGACCTTACAAGAACGGTTTCCCGACCTCCGCTATGATGAATACAACTCTATCTCTTTGCATCACAGAGGTACAACGGTGAAGTGTTACAATCACCTCCACATGTAATCTGGGGTAGTGAAGGCAGCTTGCCTTCTTGAAGTCAAGCAGTTGCTGTAGTACGCTAGAGTTCTTTCTCCCATCGAGCCAGCGCCATGTATAGTTCATGAGAGGGAGGGTTGTAACATTTCACCGCTGTACCTCTGTAGACGTCTAGCCTTCCGAATAGATAGAAGCTCAAAAGTAAGATACATCACTTAGTGAATGCCTCACACTTTCTGCTCCTTCGTACATTTGTTACTTGAGATTCACTAATGACTAGGAGAATTACAGCCACAAAACGCTGAATTGCCGGGTAAGCATTGTCTCGAATACCTCCGCCTGTAAGTTCGAGAACTTTCGAGTAGGGAAACATCAAAGACCAAGACAAAAACAGCGGACACTCAAATGATAGAAGACTGATATATCGAGCTATCGAAGTCAGACTTGAGCAGACATAGTAGTCAAGACTAACCACAGAGACTTTCACGGAAGCATCTTGTGGTGTTTGCAATGCCGTGCAGAAATTTCTGACTGTGCGCTGTGTTAGCTCGTGATTATTGCAAACTTCTCTTTGCGATTTCAAAGAAAAACACAGTCGCATAGCACTTGCTTTGCTGTTGTAGTTGAAGAACAACCAGTTGATGAATGTGGTGGCGGCTAGTGGTTGCAAAGCTCACTTAACTTCCTTCCTTCGGTAGATTTATATTCAATTTAAAGGACTCTAAAATCTACGCTAGATACAAAAGCGGCTGCTTATTGATAATCTTTGGTGCTTCAGACGGTGTGGTAAAATATAAAAGCGGCATCAATCTCATTTTCGGGTGTCTGCCTTTTGATAACAAGGGAAGCGCGACATGGGAAGTCACAAACAACATCAACTTCACGGGATTTCTCAAACACGCATTATCAAAGATTCCACCAGCAGAGCGAGGGAGTTTGGGGTTTAGGAAACAATTCAATCCTTACATTTTCGAGTATCAATAAGTCAACATGTGTTGCCTCACGATAGTCAAACATACCGCGAACGTGTGCGGCCACAGTAGTAAGTGCTCATCTCCCTCCCACACAAATATCGAAGCTGACATATTGATCCCAGTGATGCACCGCCACAGTTGCGACGCCAACAACAAAACGATCTGTAGCGATAGGTACTGCCAGATCAGGCGGTTCGAGGTCTCACACCTGTGCTGCCTCTGCCACGAGCGCTTCCAGAACCAAGCCGAGGAACAGGAGAAGCGAGAGGATGACCAAAAGAAAGCCGAGTTGGAGAACTGCGGAGAGGAGCTCGAGACAGTACAGGCTGCGATGCAGAGGATTAGTGAGGCGTTTGGATGGCAGGAGGAGTTGCGACGGTAAGCTGATTTGCTTCATAGAGGAGGATTTTGAGTCCAAGCCCCATGGGGATTCCACGGATGAGGATGTTGAGATGGAGGATATTTAGGCTGGGTGGATGTAGGCATTGTGCGCGTCGTTTCTGTTTTGATTTCTCGGTGCTGACAGTTTTAGGTGAGAGAATATATACCCTGCTTCAACTCACATAACGCGCCGCCCGAGAATTTGACAAACGTCAAAATTCAGTAGCAACTTAAACCACGACATGTATTACAGTGGGGAGTGAGCTTGCACTGGGTATTCTCGGAGGAGTGCGTTGGCGCTGCAGGATAGCTTTAAGGCAACATGGCTTGATATTGCATACTGTACCAGGGAATTATGTGATCCGTCAAGATGCCAGCATCGGATACACTCCACACACAAGGGAAAGTGAGTTTCAGCCCGCGTTCTGTACGTTCACGGTATAGAGTGATGATGAAGACGTGACCCTCGGGGATGGGATACTTACCTAGGAAGCTGCAGCTGTTATTCCAGGAGGCAAAGCAAAAGCAACAATTTAAATACCGAGTTTCGTACTATTTTTGCTTCTGAAAAATTTCTCCAGATCCTTTACAATATGCTGTAAATTTCGTTTCTTGACATCTACGAGTTATCAAATCTTTAGTTTGGCCCTCTGACCCGCAAATATCTGTTGGGATAGTCGCTTCTACCTTCCGAGACATTTAGCAAAAGCCTCGAACATTCTGTAGAGAATCTTCTAGACCGTGTTCGAAAACTACGATTATTTTTAGGGTGACAGACGAGCCCAGAGTAGCGACAATGAGGCTAACCATTGAAAGAGACATCGAACACAAGACAGACACTCTTGTATTGTATTCCGGATCAATGATTTATGTTTTTACGAATACCCATTAGCCCGAAGTAGAAGTAGGTGGTGGCATAGAGCTAAATGGAAGATTCCAGGACTACATAGTTGATCTTCTAGGCAACATTTGTATTTTTCTATTGTTCTTTTGCGCAAATACACACTATCACTTATTAATCCGCTACGAGACAAGAGTTAAACAAAGAATTAGATTTCCCCTCTTTCCTCGCCTCTGAGTCCTGCTCGGATTAAGTTTGTGTTGAGTGGGGTTGTGCAGAATAAGGATTTTCCGGGTGGCAGGAGAGAAGATATTCGATCTTCAAAATTCAGAACGTAGTTGCATTAACCGAGGACTACGAATACCCTATTTATCCAGTAGACAGGCCAATCTGGAACCTTTCACTACGTGTATCATCCAAGTGTGTAGCTTCAGCCCGTTCCTCACGCGCCCTAGGGATGCAAAGACTCGACACCTGTACGCGTTATATCCTATGAAACTCTAGCTCTACAACCATATGCAATATAACCTTAAAATCGAGGTTTGGCGAGGTCCGAAGTGAACCCCACCCCCCACAAAAAACCGAAAAATTTACCCTGAAATGTGGAAATCTTGTGATATCGCAGTGTCACTAAAACCTCTTATATATACTATTCCTTAGTGTTGTAAGCTTCGTATATTGTGACTTTAGGTGTAGGCTAATAGTTGGCGTAAATATAGGCCTAAAAATCGATAAAATGATACACCTTTCGGTCGGCCAGATTAGGACTATTAAGTCCTTAATTCGAAGCTACGATGCCCACGATGAGCTAGTCGATTACGAAGGAATTACCTTTACTATAGGATGTTCTAAAAGGCTAGTTTATTACTATAAAAGGATCGTCACTAGTATAGATAACCTACTAATCTAAATCTGAAGAGTTAAGCCTAGGCGGCGCCTACTTATTCAGCTATAGATATAGGATAAAATTATTAAGCTTTTAGCCGGTAAACCCGAAACATATTAGGATGAAATTATTACTTTCCTATATAATAAATTCGATCTTAAAGTCTATAAATCGATAGTGTCTTAGTATCTCTATAGTCTATATATTACTTATAAAGTAATAAAGAAGATTATAGTATAATAGAATAATAATTTAAGAGACTAGTAGTAGAAGAAGTTATTAGATCTTTATACTAATTAACTTATATTTATTAATAAATCTATAAGTAATAAATATATAGAAGATTAGAAATATAGTTACGTACTAGCTAGAGAGATATCTACTAAGAAGTAGTAGTTAAAAAGATTAAAAAGATAGTTAGTTTTACTAGTATATATAACTAAAGATTATATCTACTATATAATATTTTAAGAAGAAGTTAATAAAGAGATATTTTTAAGTTAGTTAGAATATTAACTACTATCTCTTTATAAATAATAGCTAGAGTCTTAATTAGTACTAGTAATAGATAGCTATATAATATACTATAAACTAGTAGTTAAATCTCTTTATAAGAGATTTAAAGTTAGATTAGAATATCTATCTTTATATTTACTAGAATTTAACTCTATTAAGTAGAGCTTTAATAATTTAAAGATATAACGTATAGTATAAGTAAGTAGACTATCTAAGTAAGTAGGTTATATTTATATTAAATTTATACTCTTTACTTTTTATCTTAATTTTCTTAATAACTAGTTATAAAAACCTCTTTAAATAAAAGTTATATTATTCTTACTTTTTAGGCTCTTAAAAACGATTCTAGACTTAGTATATAAAAGGTAGCTAAGCTATATAATATCTCTTAGATAACTTTAATATATTATTAAAATAGAAAATACTCTTAAGTAGAAATAATAGTTAAATTATAAAAGCTTTTAAATCTAAAAGAAAGAACTATTATTTAAAGAGTACTTAAGCTAGAATTCTAAGAATTTTCTATATAAATTAGTAGTATTAAAGATATAGTAAATTTACTTTAT
>MU251868.1:3664-23359 GCA_019669835.1 Amylocarpus encephaloides
TATTATGTTCCAATAAAAATTTATGTTTATTTCTTTTTGTTGGCGGGTGAAAATAATTTTAAATTGTTTTTTAAAATTAAAAATTTTTTGACGCGCCAATATGCCCCGGGCCCCCCCCCCCCCCCCCCCCCCTTTTGTTTTTCTCCTTCGGCTCCCGAAGCCGCTTAGCACTTGGAAATCCGCATATGGGAACCTGAAACTCAAATACAGCACACAACTGATATAAGACTAGCACCCAGCTTCGGAAATATCTCGAATAAGGAACACACGTGCTTAGGAAGCCATGTCGTCGCAGCCACTCCCCTTCTTAAGTACCGTTGATAAATAGGCTAATTAGGGCAAAAAGAGAGCTTAACTGAGGCGGAATGCCACATCTAGTTTGCCGCAAACCATTTAGGTCACTCAAGAAGTTCAGAGTGACATGGAAACTTATCCTCTGGCCAGGATGCCCATGGCAGTGCTGCCCACGTGTCAACTCGCTCAGCTGTCATATTTCTCACTTCGAGATGCAAGATCGCGATGCTGTTCACCGCTACATGTCTATGTCCTCAGCTGCTGCGGTGCTCATGCGCTTCTGCTATACTTGTCGCTCGATGGGTGCTACGATGTTGGTAGACGTCGGAGTGAGCGGTGTCAGTGTGGATATATGGTATGGTTACCCTACCTACCGTGCGGGTCCTCTTCTCAGAATAGAGGTGCGGGAATCTGATAGGCGCTAAATGCACGGCATCAGCTCTTTCTTGTGTTTGAGTTTCAGACAGGATGGTACATACAGTACAGCCCCTGGACGAGCTTAGCGATTAAGCGGATCGAGGTGCTCTACGTGACATCCACGAACCAAGGAGCTTCTCAATCTCAAAACATGATCGTGTCACTTCGCCATCACACAACATATTGCCTGATTTTGTCAGATCATCTTCGGAACACGGCGGGATCCAAACTTGGAGCTACAATGTCTCGACGGGATACAAAGCTAAAGAAGAAGGAGCCGAGCTCATCCCCTTTCTCCCCGCTCTTCGACGGGTCGCGACCCCATGTTTGGATGCGGCACTTTGTAAAGAATACACTTGTACAGTACCGTAACCGTACTTCCTGTGAGGGCCACCCCCACGCTCTCCGCTGGTAGCACCCTGGCAAGATGACGGCACGGCTGGATGTCTTTTGCTGCAGAAGATGCATGACGGGGCCTGGCCCTCTTACCAATGTTCACCAAGCCCCCCAAGGTTCGATGGCCGCCAGATAACGGCGTGGCACAAAAGAGACAAAGCTGAGATTCGAGGCGTAGAGCTGATTTCTAAACCTCGACATACGAGCTGACGATTTACCCGGATACGGTGAGAGATAGCGCTGCGAAGGGGGATATGTTATCCACTCGGAATTGCCCCAGAATGACAATTAAATTCTGTTACGAGAGCCTGCTGCCAAGCAGCGAACCAGATTTTCCTACTCGGTGAGCGATCGTGCATTGTGCGGAAGCTGGTCTTTGTGCTACCAGCAGCCCGGTACACTTGATATGTACCTCAATAGAGCACGAACAATATAAGATATAGTTCACCGGTATTACTCTTCTAGGGTTAGCTTTCGATCCCTTTTGATAGCCCCCAACATCCGACGTCGCATGAACTTATTTTGTAGCCAATGGATGTCAACACAGGTCGTACACAAGAATCCAAACGGGGCACTTTGGAGAAGGTGAAATAAAGACTTTCTTCAACAGCGTGACTTCTCCACATTCTCCACTCCGCACCCCCAGATTCCATGACCGCTCCTCGAAGTCTTGTGCCATCACAGATCGAAGTAGATCCGGAGTCGCGGGCCGTTGAACGAAAGCTGTCAATGTCCCCTGCACAATGCGTGATGCTTGTCACCGGTATCATGCCATTGGCACGGAGATGCCAGCAACTTGGTCAGACCCCTCTCACATGATGGAGTGATGCCGCAAGCAAGCACAGTAAGGGCCTTACGGAGTACTGTAAGGCCCTCAAGATGGTTCGATGCCACCTTGAACGTCACACTTTGCGGCGTAGCACCTATCAACCATGCAACCCACCATCAAATCCGAATGCCCGTCTCACTGTTACACGAGGGACCGATACAGTACCGTGCGTGTACCTCCGTACTGTACCGTACAATCAACAGTCAGGTTGAGAGTGCCCGTACCAAGGTTTCTCCGTGAATGGTTCTTCTTGGCCGGGAGATATATATGAGGATAGCCAACGGGAAGGCCCGGAACGCTTTAGGCGATGCAGTCCTTTCTCCCCCATATTAAAAACACCTGCAATGCACTTACATTGCTAGACCTTCAAGATTGACGAGAGGCCGCAGACACGGAATCCCAGGAAAGGCCTGGGGTGGCATCCGATCCACCTCGCACATTACTTTCTTGTTGACGCTGGCAAGGGGACGACCGCATCTTCGTTTGCCGATAGAAGAATGCTGGAAGCCACACTAAGGTGACGACTTTTGCTGAAGCATCTCGGGATGACAAATGTCCCTTCCACGGATTGTAATGTAAGTACCTCCAATTGTCCTGAGCTGGAGTTCACGATAACACAGAGAGGTTGCATCCTCCAGCAAGCCGTCAACGCCACCAGGCCGTTCTCGCTTAGCACCATTGAAAGAGACATGAACCACTGCGGTATCACCCCGCAAAGCACCCGACGCGGGACTGCCTATCGCGTCTAGATTCTGATGGCAACGATATCCAGGGTGTTACGACCCCAATACGGTCGCGACCCCTCTCGTTCCCACCCCCCTTTCCTCATACATGAGATGCAGGTAATTTTCCACGAGACGCTCAAGCATATTCCAGCCCCATAAGACACGACATAAGACTGAAGGTGAATGAACATTGGGCGCTGTCGGACTTGACCGTTCTCTGGATGCTCGGAACGATGAAGACCTCAACGCATCGGCGGAAGTGGTGGCCGACTATGGAACGAGCTCATATCTTTAGAGTGGTCTTAGGATGATGTTCTTGGAGTGGCTGCCAACCTCTTGGGTACCTAACATTAATCAATCGCCACACCACCTGGAGACAAGATAGTGCTGATGGTTATCGATGCTGGACAAGCATACTGCATTGGTCCAGAGCCTTGAATAAAGTGCGAGACTGCAATAGTACGGTACAGCTGTTTCTTCTGTAGTTGCCCAAGGTTTTGATGGCGCCGCTCTCTGAAGGTACTATTCAACGAGAACTTCAGCTGTTTCGCGTAAGTCCGCAAGCGAAGCTCTCCTCATTCTCGTCGTCTAAGATTGCTTGCGACTCAACTGACTTTGACGGCGGAATGCTCTGCGCCATAGCACGCGATTCCCCCCAACGATTGCTCTTGACCGGTCCATCTCAGGGCAACCTCTGCCTCCATACCGCGATCGTGACTACATGGGAACGGCGCCCACTAGGTAGGTACCCATGTACCGTTCCCCACGTTTGTGGGGTACAGAAACCCCGGGGAAGCCAAAGAATCCACGAAGCTCGAATTCCAATGTCCTCATCGCAGCCTGATAGAAAAAGCAACAAATCCTCGTGAGGATGGTCGGGATACTTGACTGAACGTGTCCAGCAAGTTTGTTAACCGGGCCGCTTCGACGCCATTCCATCGCCGATATAAGAATTTGTCCGAGACCTGATTCCATGAAGTAGAAAGCGGGCTGTGCGACACGTGGGACTCGCTAGGATGGAAAGGGGGGAAGATAAGGGATTCACCAGATAGATAGGATGAATATGAAAAATGACGACTCCTCCTCGTGTTTGTCTCATCTTGCATGGGCAAGTGTATTCTTAGTGATTCCGAAGCCAGGAATATGCAGCGATAGATTACAGGCCCGGTATTCACACGCCCACTTTCGGAGGAGGATCCAGAGGAATGTCGGTACTCGTAGCCGAGGGCGATGGAGGCGGCCGTCCAACGTCCTGCGTCGAAGGAAGGGCTTCATCTCCACGGGAAGCGCATTCTGGAGGACGGGCTTGGAGCGACATCGAAGCAGGCAGACCGAGGGTTTCGCATTGCACGCGCGATTCACCCAAACGACCAACGTCAGGCGAAGATCCCAAACGAAAAGGAGGACGAGGAAATGAAGGAGGCAAAAGTAGCACGGCATCCAGATAAGAAACTCGGAGAATCGCAACGCAATTTGAAGGCCCAATTAACCACCAGTCTCCTACCTTTCTGAGCAACGGAGCTCCAAACCCAGCGAGGGACACGAAGGGCCTTCAGACGTGAAGCGACGTCGTAAGGTTACGTGAGCCTAATATATTTCCTCTCCCTCCCCCTCTCCCCCCCGCCCCCCCTCCACCGCTGCCTTGCCGCCGCAGATTCGTTTCTCCGCTGGCTTCGATCGCTGGGCGTTGGTAAATGAAAAGCAATCAATCTTACCGGGAAATCCAGATGGCGGAGGCCACGGACGAGGGCGATCCTGACCCGGCTCGGGCGACACATGTCGTGTCGAGGCAGCCACCCACAACCCCGACTCCATCTACGCCGTCCGCAGCTCGGCAGACTGCTCCGAGGGCCTTCTCCGCTGCGTCTGATGTCGGCCCAGGAGGCGAGTCGAGTCGCGTCGCGCGTGGGAGGCCATGCGATGTTCTGCCAGCGATCACGATCAGGTTGCCACGGGAGGGGCAGAGCGCGAAGGGCAGAGCACGAAGGCAGAGCACGAAGGCAGAGCACGAAGGCAGAGCACGAAGGCAGAGCACGAAGGGCAGAGCACGAAGGGCAGAGCACGAAGGGCCGCTTCTCAGCTGGAAGATGTGAAACCCGCGCGAGGCTCGGCTGTGTAACCCGTCCAAGTTCGCGCGAGGTTCTGGACGGAGGTGTTCTCGTCGCCGGGGATGGTGTGGCTGCTGCAGGACGGGAGGATCTTGTCCACCCTGGCGTTGGTACGACGACGACGGTCGCGTTGAGTGAGCACTGGTCTTGTACTGTACGTGAGACTCTTTGCCTGAGAGGACCATGTATGTGCTCCCTCTCCTCTCGAATCCAGTCTCGCCGACTTTTTCTTGCCTCCTTCTCCATTGACTCCTCGACCCCTCGCGGAACGTCCGTCCCCCCTTTCCTTGCCGACCTCAGGATCTGAGGGCCACGAGAAGAGCCATCTCTTGTTGGCTTGTCCAAGCTACCCCTCCTTTACCAGAATCCTCCCGTACCTGGACCCCGTCACTATCACGATGGAGTAGTGCGGGTGAGAGATCGTGGAGTCGGGCCTACCTTGGCATGCAAGTGCAACGGGGTTGGTGGTGTTGATGCTGTAGCGATGTTGTTTTTTGTCGTTCGTGAGTTGTGATAGGAAGGTCCACAGCGAGTAGCGTGGACCTGGGGCTGCCGTTGATTGTTTCGTTGGTCTGCCTGATGATCTCGAGATGAAAATATATTATTCTATATTGATTTGCTGGGATTGCGTCTGCTATTTGTCTCCTTATTTGAGTTGCAGCATCAATTTCAAGCAATCTAGATGTCCTCGGTGCTGGGAATCTCCCGCATTCTTGACCAACGTCCTGTATTGTCTTCCGTACTCTGTTATTAACTGCGTGCTGCATGGATAGATTTCTTCTCATTGCCTTCCTCAGCGGAATGGGACGTTTTGTTAGGCTGGTGGCAGGCACAACAAACAAGCGGCGATACTCACTCTACTCGAAGCGTCAACAAAACCCATCCTTGCTCCTAAGACTCTAGACTCTAGATTCTAGACTCTAGACTCGAGACTCGAGACTCTAGACAATCCACAACCACATCAGTTCCTCGGAGATATGATCCCAGGTCTAGACACTTGAGCTTGTGCCACGTACGGGCATCGATCCCCGCTCCATCTGGCTCCGTATCACACCAACCTCTACGGACGTCCCCCGTACAACACACATCAAAGAGTCCATTTCCAACCTCTCCCTTCATGTCCAACTTCCTAGGCCCATTCCTGAGATCAGATTCAAGACCCCCTAAGCCACCCTCCTCCCCACGCCCGCATGAGCTTCCGGCTTCCGAACCACGTTGTTTGAGATCGCCAACCCCAGCTCCCCAACTACCCCTTCGAGATTCCTGCATCGACTTCTCCAGTTGCACCCGAAGGGTGATCGACCACCGCGGACTTCTGGTTGGCCTCGCGAGGTTCGCACCCACCAGAGTTGGTCGTACCAGCCAGCCTCAGGCTTCGTTGCCCGTACGATGGACACCAACACACCTCCTCCCCCTCAGCCTCATCAACTTCGACATGTCACGACATGAGGAACAGATTACCGGCGCCCAATCACCTCCCATCACTCTCGAGCGACTCCTCGCATTGGTCGTTCTCGGAGACCGGTTGCCATTGGACGGACAGGCAAACCCGTCCTCGAAGCACGTAGAGGCGGTCTTCCGAGAAGCACGAACGGCACGGCTGATTGCTCAAGATCAACTTGTCATGGTTAAAGTCTTCGAGGATCTCTTTCCGCCTCGCCCAAGACCTGAACCACAGATACGAAAAAACCCATTGATATACTCCAAGCGACGGTGTTGCCTGGCGGCAGGCGGGTACGAAGGATGGACAGACAGACCGCCAGGCGGCTAAGTATGCCTCTCCATCAACCAGTGCCCGCAACGGCCAATCGTCCCATCCTCCCTCGCGACACTTCGTCCTCGCTATCGGCACACCCCGCAGATGCGGGTGCTCTCGTTTATATAGTGTGGTCTTTCTTGTCTGTCGTGGGAATAAACATCGATTGCATCTAAAGTATGTCATATATCTGACCCCTTTTCCTGGCGGAGGATCGTCGGCGATCGTCAAGCGACGATGCGCTGCAACATCGACACGCGACATGGCGATCGATGATGTGTCCATTTGATCGTTCTCACATTCCTTCTAGGCCTTTTTTTCTTTCTTTCTTTCTTCATCTAAACCTCGCGGAAGGGTCATAGCCTAGCGTCAGAAGCTCCTAGATGGAGGGACCGGCTAAGCAGCCGTCCCACTACGCGAGCTTCACGCACCTTGGGCGCCTGCCAGGAAGCGTTTTTCACCATGTTTTCTAGCCTCGAGGTTCCCTCTCTCTCGCCATCTGCTGCGGTTCGGACCTGCTGTCTGGCTTTGATGAATGAAAGGGAATTCGTGTGTATGCGCCGAGTGCGAAAAGGAGAAGTTGCAAGCGCGAAGTGAGGAGACGAGACGAGGTGCATTTAGGCACTTGGCTGCCGACCCAATTTTCTCTGGATCCTTTTCCCCCCTCCACCTGAGAAGGCAATTCATCCTATCAGTACATTCTCCATTGCGCGTACGGGAGTTCCGAATCGCGATTGTCAGTTCCCATCTGCGCAGCGCTGTCTGTTGAAACGAATTGCGACGCGAGCGGGCGAATTTAGCCATGGCCCCACACTTCCCCTTCCTGCTCCTCACCACAAACCCCAAGGCAGGGAGAAGAACTTTTCTGCTTCCCCAGCTGAAATCTCGCTCTTAATGAATGTTTGCTATAACCATATCACATCATAGCCATCATCTACGCGCGATCTGCACGCCATAGCTGGCGGCATATAGGCAGTTGTGTGCCGAGCCAAACCAAAGTTGAGAGGCAATATACCCGTTCTTCCTATCAGGTACCCTTCTGCCAAGCCCTATCTTTATATTGGGAGGGATGAGCAGGAGATGAAGGGCAGGGAAAGATGGCGTCGAAATTAGAGGCAACGCCGAGTCGATCGGCTTGTCCTCTAGTCGACATTGAAAGACACATGCTCGAAAGACGGAGGATCGAAAGATATGCGTATAACTGCTGTACCAAGTGAGCTGATATAAAATTTGGGAGTACGAAGCTTCAATCAATGCAGATTAAAGAAATAGACCACCACCCAATCCACCACCCATCCCCAACCTCCATCCACCCGTCCCCAAAGAAATCCTTCCACTCCGCCTACTCCCCCAATTCCCACCGCAACCGCGCCAAAATCAACCCAACCCTCAATTCTCCCTATCAGCAATGTCCAGCCCCCAGCCCTCGATCCTCCGCACCGAATCGAGGAAGGGGATCACCTAGACCACGTTGTGCAAATCATCGACCCCTCCACGTCAGGGCATTTAGGCGCAAGCGTCCCGAACCACAACCCGGTCCAGCCCAACCGAGGAACCCAGACCTATATGTGCTGGGCCCTCGCTGGAGGACGACCGTGGATGGCGTGGTGCGTCGTTGTCGGGAGCACGACCTCAGCTCCAGGGCTCGAGGGGCCTCGTCCAGCCGAGCTCCCCACATCACTCTCTCCTACCGTACAGTCACAACGCGGCGTGAAACCCTTGATTGTCACGGCGGCTTGGAACTGCATCGACCGTGGACGTCCAACGCCCGATCTTTTCGGAAGGTTGCTGTGCTTGCGGATGGTTCTTGGACTGGTGGGTAAGGATGCGGTGCCAAAGCAAGGAGGTCGTCCTCGGCTAGCTATAGCACTTGGACTGAGCGTCGAGCGTTTCGCTCCCCGGGATCGACCAAGCTTCCTGATGCTGGATCCGGGTATGAACAGCCCCCTCCAGATTCTTTCCTGTCCTTCGGTCGATTGCAACCATTTTTATTCGGCATCGAGAGTCGTGGGAGACGTCGACGGCAGGGGCGCGAGGATCGGCTGCTCATGACGACCCTGCAGAGAGCAGAGAGTACATTGTTCTGTATGTAGGACGATCAAGCTTCATCGACCCCCGCACTCACGAAGTCTTGAACTCCATCTGACCTCATGCGGCACCCGTACGCCCTAGGTGAACCAAGAGCTTCCGCGTAACGTATGCCACGGTCCAGGGCGGAATTGGAACCCCCCTGACGGGGTCCTGCTGAGTCCGTCGACGTTCAGGTGCTTGACCATCGTGGGACTGGGAGGATCTACGTAGAAAACACCCCATCGCCGGCTCCCAACCCCCAGAGCAAAGGCTTCCGAGCCCGATGGGGAGAGTGAAGAAGTCTCCACTTCAGAGCGGTGCCAAACTGCAGGCAAGGCAATCTCGATTGAAAGCTCGCTGCTTCTTCTCTCCACAATCCCCATGTGCTCCAATATGCTGTCCACTGCCCACTGCCCACTGCCCACTGCCCCCTTACCACTTCCACCCCTCTTACCACTTCCACCTTTTGCTTTCTCCCGTCTCCAGCACCCGTTTTCGTGGGATGCTAGTGGCTCGAGCCACCGTCGGTCTGATCCCCCGATGCGTGAAACCCGAGATGGGATCATGAGGTCTCTTCTGGACCAGCAAGTCCAGCTCGAAGTGTGACTCTCCACACGCCGTCCGTCGTCCGAGGTGAAAGCTTGGGATTGCCGCACGCCGCCTCCGCATCCCACGGCATGTATTGGCCTTGCGGGCTTGGGAGCCTGTCAAGCGGCACATCCTTTCCTCCCTCTTGCAAGCGGGGAGGGAGAGATGAGGTGGGCAAGCCACGATGTAGGTCCATGTATCCCTCCACCGCACCACATATGCCATGTGCCCATGGCTTCTCTCGGCACCCTTCCATCGAGGAGATGCGAGCGTCTCTCCTCGTCGGTGTCCAGAAACGCCGTGTCACGGCAGGAAAGCAAGCGACGAGAACGGACGAACGAGGAGACGAACCCTGGCTCCCTCCCCGTCGTCGTGCGCGGCCCCGGCAAGAAGCGAGGGGACGAGGGGGAACGCCACCATGGGGAGCGCCAGCATCTGAGGAGGCCCTCGACGTGCTGCCGCCGGGTCGAGCAGAGGTCGAGATGGCCACTGGAGCTATGGCTTGCGGTGTGTTGTCTCCAAACGAGCCCGGCCCACCCCAGAACCGCATCACTCGTTGCGCCGCGAGTGGGACGGTACCGAGTACGTATACGGAGGACAGCACTGTGCAACCCGACTCCCCCTCGCCAACCGCGCCGGCATCCATAAGCCGGCCGATCAATTAGATTGCAGCCGTCCCCCCCTCACCAAACCACCACCACCACCACCACCACCACAACAACCACCACCAAAGTTACCACCACCACCCCCCCTCTCGCTCCCCCATCCCGCGGCGGCAAAAGCCCCAACCCAACCTCCACCCAGCACACAGGCCCTCCTCGGCATCCCCGGAGCGAAGTCAGGTACGGCCACGCCCACTCCCCGCCCACCAGCCCCGCGGCGCTGCAGCGGGGAGGGACGAAGCGGTCGCGATTCACAGTCACCTTTTTATTCGGTAAGGCTCCCTCCCTCACGCTCTGGAGTCTACGTCGTACAGGACAAGTACAGCACGTCGCAGCGGTGGCGTGGCCAAGGCGTCGTGGGCGGCAGCGACCGGGGAGGGGAACAGGCTCTCGCAGCCGGCGCATCCGGCGGGTAAGCGAGGGCGGGTTAGGGGGGGAGGAGGGGGAGGGGAGGGGAGGGGGATGGATGTTCGGCTCCGGATTTTGCAGGGCGAGGCGCTGGACTCCGTACGGTACTGTACTGTACTGTACTGTACTGTACTGCACAGGACGGACGCCGTCAGTACAGACGTGATTCCACATGATGAGGACGTACCTCCGTCAGGAGGAGGAGGAGGAGGAGGGGATTTGCTATCAAGCATCCATCCACGGGCCGCATCGCATCGAGACATGATGCAGACGGGGAGGAGACCCTCCTCGCTCCCTCCCCCGCCCCACGCACCGCCTTCTTCTTCCCGTGCCATGGCTGGCGGTCGGTGAACTCGCCTCGCCGTGAGATGTCCAGTGCGGTAGGAGTTCTACTGTCCAATACAGTACAGTCCGTCCGTACGGAGTAGCGTACAACGTAGACATCCCGTCGCTCCCCCCCAAGCCCCCCAACCCCCCGCGTCCAAGCCGCACATCCCGCCCGCCCTCGAACTCCTCAGCGCGTGCAGACGCCGTGCCGAGATCTTCATGACTTGATGGCGAGAGGGAGATAGGCGTCTGGTCTCCCATCCCCATCCCCTCTCCCCCTTTGGTCGGCTCGCAAAGCGATGCGATGCGATGCGATGCGATGCGCCTATCTCCACCTTCCACCTCCACCTTCCACCCTCCCCTCCCAACATTTGCTCGGCTTGGAGTGTGCCCTGAAGGATCACCCCAATGGGCAGTACAGTGCAGTGCAGTCCAGTCCAGTCCACTCCATCCAGTTCACCCCACCCAGCCCACTCCATCCAGTCCAGTACCTGCCGGCCACCTCCATCCGTGGGGCAAGGGGCGAGCAGGCCCCATTTCACATGCCTCGAGTTGAGTTCTTCACGAGGCGACCGACAGAGGTCGGGAGGTCACGGTGGGAGGACCAGCATAGGGGGACGAAGAGCGGAATGGTACGCATGTATTGGTGCAGAGGTCGGATTCTCTTCTACGAGCAGGTCGGATTCGCTTTTACGTGCGCTCCAATGTCTGGTCCGAGGATCCTCACATCCAAGATATCCAATCACATGGCAAACACATCACGCGTCGGGACACATCGAGTTGGGTTGGAATCCACGTTCCACATTCCTTCACCCCGTCAGAAACGTCTGAATAGCTACACTACCCGTTCCCCTCGCCTCCATCCCCAGGCGAGCCAGCCGAAGACAGATCCCAAGGCGGCCAAAGATGCACGCACACCACTCTAAACTCCATCCCCGGTTCCCATTTCCGTCCCCTGGCCAGGATCCGGCCACCCGGTCCAGGATCGCCGTCCCAATTCTATAGAGTAGTTTCGCGGAAGTAATAGTAGCACGAGTCGTCGTCGTCCGTGAATCGGACGACGGGGAAGATGAAATGAAACGCGCGGAAGAACGACCAGAACATCATCGACCACGCCGGCGGGAGCACGACACCCCCGCCGGAAGAGGGGGAGACGAGGCAAGCCGAACCGTGGAGTCATCCACCTAGCTCCCGAGCTCGTGCGAAAAAAGGAACAAGAAAAAAAAGCCACGAAGTCTATAAGCAAACGCTGTTCTATGAGTACACCATCCCCAAACGCCATCGTCCCTCGCGTCCAACCGGCAAGCGGGCCACGTCGTGGCTGGGAGAGTGGAGAGGGATCTCGAGGGGCGCCGTCGACCGAGGCCCTCTCGCATCGGATCGGATCCAGCGCCCGAGGGCATCATGGCGGGTGGGGGGTCGTGTCGAGGGCCCTAGACTAGGACGCCGCCGCCGCCTCATGCCCGGAGAGCAGCGCCCGGGACCATGGGTCGGTCTGTCCATCGCGTGCCCCAAGGCCGCCCGCTCACATCCGGTCCATCAGGTCGCCTCCCGCCACGCTCCCGGTCGTGCTACTCCGACCACTCGTGTTGAAACCCGTCTCGCCCGTGGTCAACAGATCCTGCACCGACACCTTGGGGAGCTGCGGCACGGGCAGCTTCCGCTGCGTCCCGTCCGTCCTGGTGATGATGTCACTGAGGGACAGTCCCGTGCGAGGCGCGGGCGTGGGTTGCGGGTTGGTGTGGTATGGGCCATCCACATGTTGCGGTTCCATGGGAGCGAGCGCCGGCGTGTGTTGCAGGGAGAGGTTCCGGATCCCAGGGAGATCGTACCCTCCCCCGTACGGCCTCAGACGAGGAGAGTGTGCTGGCGTGGCCAACGGGGTGTGGTCCGGCGTCGGGGACAAGGAGTCGTGGGAGAAGGTTGGGGAGGACGGGGCGGTGCTGTTGGGCGAGTTTGGACGGGAGCGCTTGGCGTGTCGATGGGCGTAATGGTCGTCCTCCTCGTGCGAGTGCGATCTCGACATGGCGTAGGCCGACAGGGAGGAAAGGTGATTCCGGCTGCCGTGACTGCCGTGGCCGCCGTGACTGCCGTGACTGCCGTGCCCCAGGTATGGGTGATGTCTGGAGCTGCCGTGGGGCGAGCTATGGTGGTGGTGATAGGAGATCAGCGTGCTGTCGCGCTCGACCTGCGTCGCCGCCGTGGCCAAAAGGTTCACGCCCATCTCCAGCCCATTGTTGGGACTCCCGCCGAGACTTCGACCGTACGGGCTGAGGCTGGACGGGACGATGGTCGAGTACGTGGCGAAGGAGTGGGGAGGGGAGACGTTGGGGGATCCGATGGCCGACGCCGGTGCCGATCGGGACATGCTGCTCTTGGGCGGTGGCATCATGGTCGCCATGGCCGATGCGTGTTCCATGCCTCCATTCGGAGCCGGGAGGGGATGTTGTGCCTTGTTGCTTCGCCTCGAGTTCGGATTGTTGTGGATCCTCGAGTGCCGGGTGAGCTCGTCCGAGCGCGAAAACTTCTTGGTGCAGCCGACGAACAGGCACACATGTGGTTTCTCGCCCGTATGCGTCCGGATGTGTCTCGTTTGATGCTCGAGACGGTGGAAGGCCTTGTCGCAGAGGGGACATTTGTATGGCCGGGGGAGGTCTGGTCGGTCCTCCCCGTGCTGACCCCCAATCATCGTTGGCATCAGGCTGACGGCTGCCATCTCCGCCTCTTGTTGCACGCGCTGAATGTCCCGCAGTTTCTTCCTCGCCGCTTCCCGATCTCGCTCGATGCTCGACTGTGGATTCAGCAGATTGGTCAGATCTACTGCCGACGAGGCGCGTTGCATGTGAGTGACGCCGCGGCGAAGGGGCGAAGAGGGAGAGGGGAGAGAGAGAGGAGAGAGGAGAGAGAGAGGGGAGAGGGGAGAGAGAGGAGAGAGTCCAGATCAGATAGGATCAGATAGGACCAGATAGGATGAGATAGGGCCAGATCGGACCAGATAGGATCGGACGGGATCGGACACTCGTGGGTGAGAGGTGTAAGGGCGGAAGATTGGGATCGGTGGTGGGTTCAGGATGGCCGTGGGCGAGGGGGTGAGGATGGTTATATAGTCCTGGAGGGACGTGGCGGCGAGAGCCGAGTTTCGTGGTGTTGAGCCTTGAGGGAGGGAGATGCGGGTGGGAGAGAGCGAGGGTGTGGGCGAATGGGATTGTTTGTGTGGGAGAACGAAGGGGGTGGGTGGAGTGGAGCTGATTGCAGATGCGACCGCTGCGACAGATGATGGATGGATGTCGGCGATGGATGTCGGTGAGAGAGACGACGTGACGTGGGTTGGCGTATTTTGGGGGGGGGGGGGGGACGGCTCTTGCGTGTGTGTGCAGCAGCGGGCGGTCGAGATTGCGAGGTGGTGGTGGAGTTGGAGGTGGAGTTGGGTGGTGGTGTCGTTGCGTCGTTGCGTCGTTGCGTCGTTGTGTCGTGTACTTGGGAGTGGTGTACTTGGGAGTGGTGAGGCGGCGGACGTCGAGCAAAAATAGGCGGCAGAGAGCAAACATGCCGAGTTGGGGGGGGTCGGTCTTATGTATCTGGAGCCGTGGAGGCGCGGATTGGCGTGGGTGGACAACTTCAGAGTCCAGGGGGGAGGGGAGGGTGAGGTGAGACCTGTGGGAGCGAGGGGGAGACCGCGAGGGCGAGGTTGAGAGTGAGCCAAGGTCGACGAGAAGGCGGAATAGGACACAAGGGCCACCGCGGCCACCGTGGCCACCAAGACCAAAAGAATATACCATGATTTCCGGCCAAAAAGATTTCCAGACGCCTAGGCTGGAGCCGAACGAGCCAGGCATCGACGATTGCGAACGGAGTAGACGACCAAGGACAACGTCCCACTCGTTGTCGACTCGTCCCCCAGCCGACGAATCATGTGCGGCCATGGCGGGGCGGGCTCTATACGGAGGACCGCTCGCTCGCCCCGTCAAGGGGACAGGGAGAGGCGAGACGGAATCGGTGGGGAATGACGGGGACGAGATGGGGGTACGGGGGACGGTAGGGAGGGCTGGGCCACCTGGGCGTTGGTCGTGACTCTGTCTACTCCGCACGAGTAGGCGAACTCGGTCCCTGGGCACTCGGCCACTCGCGAGAGGGAGGGGGATGGGGAAGTGGGGAAGGGGAAATGGGGACAGGAGCAGGAGCAGGCAGGCGCAGGCAGGAGCAGGAGCAGGAGGAGGAGGAACGCCAAGGACGGCGCGTGCAGGGGGACAACGCCCGTGGGGGTGTGGCTATCCGCGACCCCCTCCACCGTCACGACGCACCAGAATACGGCGGGCTCCAGAAACACGGCCCGCAGCCGAGGGACCAGGCCAGGCACGACTCCGTTTCGAACTCCTGAGGCCAGCACGTGCGGAGGGCGCGACGGAGAGGCGGGCACTGACCGAGGACCGAGGGGAGAGGCCTCAGACCGGCGGCGGGCCCATGATGCTGCGGATGAAGACATGGCCATGGACGGAGCCTGGAACCTGGAGCCTGGAGGGCATTCGACGAAGCGTGCACTTCCGACCACGAGAACATTCCGGGACGCGCTGGTTTCGAGCCAGAGCGAACGAGTCGAGGAAGGACGGGGGAGCTCGCTTGAGATCCCCTCGCTTGTTTCCGTATCCCCTCGCTTCCGCCGACCGTCCGGCGTGCAGTCCTGTGGCCGTCTGGATCTCCCCTCCCAACGGACACTCAGCGAGGGCAACTGGCGTTCGTCCCTTTGTTCGTTCTTTCTTTGTTCGTTCTTTCTTTTTCTCTCCCGTGTTTCCTTCCTTTCCCAGCCCCGAGAGATAGGGGAGACGAACGACCCCACGACGGGAAAGGGGCTTTGCCGAGAAGGGGCCGCTGCTGAGGGGGCGAGAGGGCGACCCGGCAAGGGAAGGAGGTCTGGGGAGGCGTGGGAACTTGGGATCGCCTCGAGATTGGGATGGACCTCCTAATGAAATGTAACTGCTCCAGGCTGGCCAGTTACATTTATTTAGGGGGGGGGTACTGTATACCGTCCAGACCACCCGTCAGGACACGGAGCACAGGATCTTCGAGGGATCGAAAGGGGTCGCGACGTGGCATCTCTCGGGAGGCTGACCGAGAGATCTGGAAACCCCGAGCGGACGGAGTGAAAGTGAATGAGTCTGGGACGGATCATGATCGTTCGCTAGCCACACGACATACTCGGTCTCTGACTCTCACTCACTCCAGAGCAGGCAGGAGTGTACGCCCCAACATGGAAAATCCCGTCGAGAAGGGGAGGACGCTAGGCCGGAAGAGGTAGCATTAGCCGTACTCTCACCCTCCCAGAAGAAAGCTCACCTCCCAGAAGAAATCTCCTCTCACCTCCCACCTCCACTCACCTCCCAGAAGAAAGCTCCTCTGTGATCTCGAAATGCGCTTATCTCCACACAGGCACGACCCAATGCCCACACCGCCCAATCCGGCCATCCTCATGCCTCATGCCTCATGCCTCATGCGACATCTCGACCATCCTGCGTCGCGAAACGTGGGGAAGGGGAGAGGGGCCCCCATCCCCTGGTGCAACCCAGGAGCCTGTGGCTGGCCTCCCATCCTGGGGCTTGGTCGTAGTTGGTACGAGGCAGATGTCACCCTCCGGACGCGAATAGATCCTGAGAATCTGGATGGACAAAGGAAATCCCGGGAGCTGAGTTGGCCACCCTGCCTCCGTCCCACGTACACCCCCCCCCCCGTCGGCCAGGACTCAGGAAGAGTCGCCAGCTGAAAAGCATCCGTACGGGATGGACGGTGGGACTGTCCGTACGGAGGGAGGACCATCGCATCTTGGATCTCACTCGTCAGGCTCCAACCCGGCGCGACGGATCGACCGGCCCTCCAGCTCTCATCTTCTCATGCACCACGACGCAATCCAGTCGCCGGACGAAGGTACTTACAGTACAGCATCTGGAGCGGACGACGACCCGCGAGAAAAAACCACCCAACATAAGGTGACCTCGCCGGACCCTTCGTCCTGGGCGTGACGGACTCGTCACCACGCCGGTCCTGCGCGTCAGGGGTCGGATTTCTACAGTATCTCACAGTCTCACAGATGCTCACTCAGACACTCACACTCACACTCACACTCACACTCACACTCACACTCACACTCACACTCACACTCACACTCACACTCACACTCACACTCACACTCACACTCACTATCACTATCACACATCACACACTCACACCGACACTCATCTCAAACCGGCGGCCTCCAGAGAATGCTCACGCATGAGGCGCAGCGCGTGGGGGTAGAGGCATGAGATTCTGCTTCCCCGGATCTGACTAGTGGGTGAGCTGGAATGTCACCCTGCGTAATACAGGATGACTTGGAGCCTTGGAGGACGCACATTCATGACCTGTCGTCTCAGCTCCTCCCCCTCGCTCTCGAGTCCACGGTGAGAGCGCGGCAAGGGCGCGTTTACAGCGGAGGGGAAACCGTGTCTCGCTGGTTGGATTCTGGGGATGAGCCGAGGAGAGAACGTCGATGACGATCTGGAGACTAGAAGGCATCCTGCATCTGGATGGATTTCCGAGGTAGGCCGAAAGGGGCAGGTCGTTAGATGTCATACAAACTTATTCCAAAGGTCGAGCGTCCCTTTCCCTCTCAAAGGGCCCCGAGGTCTCTCCTCCCCTGCCCCTCGACTCGATCTCAAGCGTCATGATCGACGTCTTCTCCCCTCGTCGATTTGATTCTTCCACGCTGCATTTATAGACTTACAAGTTCCACCATATCCACTCGTACGGTACGGTCCTTACTCTTCCTTTCATGGGGCGCAACCCAGATATCACACCATGTAGGGCCAGTTGGTCAACACGCAACCACACACCATAGTACGAGATCCGCAGCCCACAAGTGGAGAGAGGTGCCGGTTGGTCGCTCACCTATCTCGACGAGTGCCCGAGGGGACACGCTTGAGGGAAACCCTGGGGTGAGATTGTCACGGCGTGGTGTGATAGATAGTAGGAAGGGCTCGAACGTCAAAGGGGAAAATGGGATGTTTCCTTTTGCGGTGCGTTTTGATGTGTGGTTTCACCGTAACCTTCCTACTGTAATCATCTGGCTCCAAAGGGAAAATATGGGGAGATCCATCCCGCCACGAAGTCCACGAGTGTGGAGGCGTGTTTCCCTTACTTCCTTGATGTCAGGCAACAAGTTCCGCGTGCGGTTTCAAACCCAGTTGACGATTCTCCATCCTGGATTTACAGGTTAGGGGGTCTTGGATGTCCGGCTTTGAGGATGAGCCAAGTGCTCGATGGCGGTGCGGTGAACAGCAGTCCACAGCCAATATCCGAGATCGCAATTCGATAGCCGCGAGTCACGAAAACTCCACGGAAAGAGAGAGACCATGGTAGAGAGAGACCTCAGGCCGCTGGCGTCGCTGAAATAAGCATCAAGCACCTACCCTGGTGGATCTCCCATCGAGCTGCCCTCCGATGAGGTGGTGGGGGAAATCTGGGTCTGGGAACCTTTGCTGGCGTCATCAAAGGCATATCCTCGCTTTTCTTTAGCCTTGACGAATGACTCGCGTCCGCTCCATATCCCCGTAGGTGAGGATATCTTTTCGGATGGCGCCACGTATATAATTTTCCTGTTGGTCTTTGAGGAGCGTCCCTGCCAAAGTCTATCTGAAGTTTCCTTTCCATGAGGTCGGTCAGCGGTCGGAGAAAGGCGGGATTCGAAATCGTGGAGGTGTGTGAATACAAGGCAGGCAAGCCCCATTTGAACGTGTCTCACCTATCTCTGTCTTATCTCGAGGAAAATCTTTTCAAAGATATCTTTTCATGTGCCCGCAGTATCCAAATCATCCTCATCTTATTATGTGAAAGTCGGGCCGGTTTTCGGTTGATCTTTTTTTTCCCTCCTTGTTTTTTTTTGGAGTCTGCGCTTTGCAGTTTGCAGAAGAGATAAACCAGGAGGGCCTTCCTCGGTCCGTATATGGGGCTCGAGATTAGGATGATGGTTTCATGAATGGGGCTCTGCCGCTCTGGGGAGCTCGGGGTTTTGAAGTTTGCATGAAGAACTGTGGAGCATGCCTTTGTCAGAAGAGTGGAGTGAGTGTCGGGCACGAATCTCATGTCGGAGAGCCGCTTCTTGATTCGCGATGCAAAAATCCGGGATCAAATCTTCCGTGAGAGGTGAGTGAAGATTCCTTCTGCGGGCCACAGATGAGGCTATTGAATCTCAGCACTCGGAACTATCCCTCAATATAAGGGGTGCTCGTCCAGCTGGGGTCGGTTGGAGTTCTTATCCCAGAGATACGGGGCCATACGGCTCCAACTTGACAGCTTGCTGCTGCTGAGTCAGAGATCCTTGGGGAACACCTGGGTCCTGACTCCTGGGAAGGTGCCATGTTGCTTTGCGGAGTACTGTACTCGTACGTACGAACTATCTTGGTGGAGCTCCCAGGGGAGAACGAGAACCCGAGATTCAAGCGCTACTACTTACCGGAGTGCGATGCCGACTACTCTTATGGGGAAGGAAACATGATGGCCTGGATGATATCGATGGAGCTTGTTTGAAAGGGCCGGCCGAAGCTTGAATCGAATCGACAGATAGCTGCATGAATCATGATGTCTCACCATCAAGGACATGGTGTTGACAACATGGACTCTTGAGCATGTCGTCTCAGGCAATCCGTCATATTTAATGCTAGGCTCCGGCAACTGACGGCAAATGACGAACTTTTTAAATATCCTTACTCGACACACGCTCCCTAGCCCATTCCCCTGATCTTCTAGAAGTCGAACCGAAGCCGTAAAGAAGGGGGTCCCGTGATTCCGCAAGCGACGGCCATTGGTGGCATAAGTTTCACCGCAACTTTTCCGAAGCCTGCGAAATGCTGCGCTTACCGCCGGAGAGTCGCAGCGTCAGGCCAGATCCATGGTCTGATCGTGAGCGAAGGGGCGATCCGGGAATTAACCTGATTTCGAGGGACGAGCGAGATCCTGTGGAGGAGCGGGAGAGGGGCGGAGGCCCGAGGGAGACGAGGTACGGAAGGGGGTTTACAGTGGGTCTCATCCACCCCTGTATTCTGCCAGATTATATGACTGAAATAGGAATAGAGTAAGTTGCCGCTATTAC